>APFE031518483.1:15359-102826 GCA_000404065.3 Pinus taeda | reverse complement strand
GGGCTTGGGATTCCAGCCACTATGTCCCATCGATGTGGCCATGCCATTTGCAGCTACTCATGTAGATTCTGCTCATGTCCAGTCTGAAACAGATAAGGCAAACATCTTCATTGAGAACATCCAACATATTCGCCAGCAGGTCCATGACATTATGGAGAAATCTAATGCTAAGTACAAGCAACGACATGACAAACATCGGGTGCCACACAAGTTTCAGGTGGGTGAGAAAGTCTCGTTGCATTTGCAAAAGGAACGCCTTACCGGAGCCTATCGGAAACTCAGACCACTCCGATATGGCCCTTACACCATTACCAAGGCTGTGGGAGACAATGCATTTTAGCTCAGCATTCCCCCATTACTTAGCCTACACCCGGTGTTCAATGTCGACCACCTTCGACCATACTTTCTGCCATTACTAGACACATCTGACATTACAGAACAACTCACACCCACAGAGTTAAATCCAGCTTGCATGGAACAAGCTGCAACTGATCGGATCATGGACACACAGATCAAGCACTCTCGCCAGCAGAATATCCAACTATATCGAGTTGTCAAAGCAGGACAACTCCTTCACCAGGGCAAGTGGCTCACCAGGGACCAAGTGCAGCAGAAGTTCCCTCATCTCATGGAGGAACTCAACGCAATGGGGACCATTGCTTCCTAAGGGGGGAGGAATGATCCAGGTGGATATTGGTGGCCACCCGCTAATTCCACTTGGATCCCCTCTAGTGCTTCGTTCAATTTTTTCAGTTTCCTTAATTATAGCACAATTTACTATTTTTAGCAGTTTTCGGGTCCTAAACTTCCGGAGCCGTTTTGAGGCCCTAAACAACGTTTTTTGGGAAATCTACCGCAAGCGATTTTTTCTGTTTAAAAATTGTCTTTTCCGTCGTAGTCCTCGGAGAGATCTTTCCAACGGGCTATCATGCGCATCAAATGGAGATAATACGACCAATTCGCGACCCCGGGAAGTTGATGTACCAACTAACCCAAAAACGGGGCCCACAATTTGGTGTTTCATCTTCTAGGGTCAGGTTTTGGAATGTGAAGGGTTTTCCATTGTTTCTCAACAATAAATAGGCCTTCGAGCCTCATTGTAAGACAGTTCAGAGGCATGTAGGCACACATCTCTTCTCAGAGATAAGCTGCCATCGCCCTAGCTGGTTTATTTCCATTTCTGGTTGTAAGCATATTTCAGTATTTTCCATTAATGAAATGAAGTATTATTTACGCTGCATCTTTGTGTATATGGTTATCTCTGTAATTTGTTGCGTTCCTATTTAAGTTTGGATCATTAGAAGAAGAACCATGCCAAACCGGGAAACATAAACTTAAGCCACGAAAGTTCTTTGAAGAGATCTCCTCCATGTTGAAAAATGTGCAACAAGAAATGTTAAATTTAGAATGTGCTAAAAATAGACCTACAAGAAATAGCATGTCTAAAAATAAAATGTCTAAAAATAGTAGTTTAGCCAGTGAGGTCATTGGCCACATTGGGTGAGAGGTGAAACTACTAAAAATAGAAAGTTCTAAAAATAGCATTTTTGGGTCCCTTCCTATTTATAGCAGTCCTTAGTCTATCTATAGGAATTAAAATTAATTTTGGTCTTAACAGCAATTGGAAATATTAATTAATTAATTCAGTTGAGTTAATTAGTTAAGGAAATTCGAATTTGAAGTCTTTGTGAGCATGCACATGAGTTGTCCCACTGAATAAGTATGAGTTCTATAATGGGGGAATCAGTTGACTTAGTTCTAACTAGTCAAGTCTAGTTAGATTATTTTAACAAGTTGTTAAAATAATAAAATATAGTTTCTTAATGCTTTCATGCATGTGACAACTATTATTTTAGAGAACTGAGGATTCACTCATGGATAAGTGTTGCATGTCAGTTCTATCAGAGACCTACTTGAGATCAGATGTGGGATAATGTACTATCAAATGCTTGGATATTTCTAGTAAGTATTCCTTGCATGGAGAAGGATCTATTATAGGAGATTGGAGGACTTGTGGCCTATATATTGAGGCCTAGGTAGTCCATGATTTTCATCTTCGATTGAAGATCATCAGGATCTTCTGATTACAGAGAGAGCAAGATAGCTTTTGAGCTGATTCTTTTTGTATTGTGAAGAGGATTTCCACTTGATCAGTTATGCATGTTTCTACTTGGTGTTGCTCATGAATTCAATTATGCTTCCGCTTAATGTTTTGTAGAAGTAGAAGAAGTATTATGCTTTAGGAAATTGCATATATCAGTTTGTTCTATAGGTGAAATTTCGACATGGTATCGGAGCAAAGGTGATCAAGCAAGAACAATATACTAGCAGGAGAAATTCGAAGTTTATTATTTGGGATATAGGTCTCAAGTTATTATCACATCCATTTCATCAATGGCATTCTATGGTTTGAGGCTTGAGTATGCCCTTAATGGTAGCTCAAACTATATAGCTTGGAAGGATCGCGTGGAGGCAGTTTTCGAAGATAATGGCCTTAAGGATTTCATTGATCAAGAAATTCCTAAGGCTACTGACAAGATTGAGCAGGTGGAATGGAGGAAGTGTGTGGCTAGAGCTAGGAGAATTATCTTGGAGGGAGTGTAAGATCACATTGTCTCGAGCCTCCATGGGAAGGAGACTCCGCATGCAATGTCTAAAACATTGAAAGATTTATATCATAATAGCAGTGATAAGAGGAAGTTGGCACTGAAGGACAAACTTCGAAAGATCAATTGTGAAAGTGATGAGATGATCTCTATGTATCTGACCAAGCTCATCACATGGAGGGATGAGCTTGCAAGAGTAGGGGTCGTGACATCAGATGAGGATATGGAGAGTCTAACACTCCTTGGCCTTCCTAAGAGCTGGCATAGCTACCAGGACTTGGTGAATGGAAGGGAGAAACTGCCAGATTGGGAATGACTATGGACGAATTTGATGCAGGAGGAGATCAGACGGAGCACTAGAGATAGTTCTTCATCCATGCATGGTGAGGAGAACTGTGCCTTAGCGAGTAAGGCAAAGAAGGGGAAGTGGAAGGTTTCTCTTTCCGAATCCAGTTCTTCCAATGATGGGAATAAGGTTGACAAATCGAAAGTATGATGCTTTTGTTGTCATGAGGTGGGCCATTATGCTGCAAATTGTCCACGGAGGAAATCCAAGAAGGGATCCGGGGAAGGATCTGAAGTTGAGGCACTTGCTTCATAGTTTGAGTTGGATTTCACACTCTTCGCATGCATGGTTTCATCCATGGTGGAAAGTGGTTGGTTTCTTGACAGTGGAGCTTCTTTCCACATGAACGGTGACAAGAATTTGTTCAGTGCTTTGGAGGAAAAAGATCTCTAGATACTCATAGCGATAGGTAATGATGAGAAGTATAGTGTCTCAGGTGTAGGCACGGATATTTTTCAGAGGGAGCATGGATCTTGCCTTACTTTGACCGATGTCAAGTATGTACCAGGAATGAAGAGAAACATGGTGTTGATCGTGATGTTGGAAGACAGAGGCTATGATGTAGTCTTCAGTAAAGGAAAAGTTTTCCTTAGACACATCATCACTAGACAGGTGAAGCAGATTGGTTCACGAGTCAAGAACTTGTATGCTCTTGAGGTTCAAGATGCATGTAAAACCTTGAGGAGCAAGGCAAAGGTTAGAGACTTGGTGGTTGAGAGGGAGGGTATATTACCTCTCAACATGCAGACCAGAAGAAGTCTCAGATGATTGTGGAGGAGCCACAATTGGTGCAGTAGCTTCAGGAGGTTGTGGAGCAGCCACAATAGGGGAAGCTGAGTGGAGATCGAGTAGAGACATATACTCATGCAGAGACATCCAATAGGGGGAAACTTCGAGCCAGGTGGGCTAAGGAATCACATGCAGCCATACCTCCACGTAGGAGGTGGGGCGATATAGAGTGATTGTCCCAAGGAGGAGGGACATGATCCTTGAGGTACCCAATCTCTTGGATGAGACCTTACTATAGGAGCCCCGATGTGGAGTAGCAAGAACTGGCTAATTGGGTAGAGATAGATGTAGATGGAGCAACAAAGAGAGCGACAGTGCAGGGAATTCTAGGACAACGCATAGATAGCAGGCTGCATCAATGCGAGGGGCACAAGTGTTTTGCACAGTGCTAGGTGGCACAAAGAGGTGTGCAATGGTGCAAGATGCACGGAGATGTTGCAGCAGCGTAGACGTCAGAGAGGGAGCACTTGTCAACAGCAAGGAGAGCTTCAGCATCATAGTATGCTCATAGCCCAATAGAGTGGTCAGTTGGGAGTGTTTTTGTTCCAAGTGTTGTTGGAGAAAGTGGACCAGGTAGATGTGTTACATGCAGAACATTCCAGAGTTACAAGATCGGGTTCGAGAGGAAGCCTTTCTTGTTGAGAGGGAGTGTTGAAAAATGTGCAACAAAAAATTTTAAATTTAGAATATGCTAAAAAAAGACCTTCTAAAAATAGCATGTCTAAAAATAGAAGCTTAGCCAGTGAGGTCATTGGCCACATTGGGTGAGAGGTGAAACTGCTAAAAATAGAAAGTTCTAAAAATATAATTTTTGGGTCCCTTCCTATTTATAGTAGTCCTTAGTCTATCTATAGGAAGTAAAATTAATTTTGGTCTTAACAGCAATTGGAAATATTAATTAATTAATTCAGTTGAGTTAATTAGTTAAGGAAATTCGAATTTGAAGTCATTGTGAGCATGCACATGAGTTGTCTCACTGATTGAGGAATTTATCCTTAATTTCTTCCACTAATTGAGGGAATAAGTATGAGTTCTATAATGAGAGAATCAGCTGACTTAGTTCTAACTAGTCAAGACCAATTAGATTAAAGTTGTTAAAATAATAAAATATAGTTTGTTAATGCTTGCATGCATGTGACAACTATTATTTTAGATAACTGAGGATTCACTCATGGATAACTGTTGCATGTCAGTTCTGTCAGAGACCTAGTTGAGATCAGATGTGGGACAGTGTACTATCAAATGCTTGGATATTTCTAGTAAGTATTCCTTGCATGGATAAGGATCTATGATAGGAGAGTGGAGGACTTGTGGCCTATATATTGAGGCCTAGGTAGTCCATGATTTTCATCTTCTGATTGAAGATCATCAGGATCTTTTGATTACAGAGAGAGCAGGATAGCTTTTGAGCTGATTATTTTTGTATTGTGAAGAGGATTTCCACTTGATTGATAATACATGGTTGGGGTTTTATGCTACTGCTTTCCCCTGGATATATCTTGTGTTATGTGTGCTTATTTCTCTTGATCAGTTATGCATGTTTCTACTTGATGTTTCTCATGAATTCGATTATGCTTCTACTTAATGTTTTGTAGAAGTAGAACAAGTATTACGCTTTAGGACATTGCATATATCAGTTTGTTCTACAGGTGAAATTTATACACTCCAGAGCAAGGAGAACAAGGCCTTCTTGGCCCTAAGCATAGAGAAAGAAAAAATACCAAACCAAGACTTGGGTTTGTGATATGGGAAACTTAAAGCAACATTCATATGAAAATGGGCATACCAATAAAGCCTGAAGGAGAAAGAAAATCTCCCATATTCTACCTTAAGGCTATATTCAGTGTTGAGGAAAACCTATAGTCAGAACAAGTTCAAGTTGCTACAATTTATGAAGGAGCTTCATATAGGTTAGTATCGGAGAATAACCAAGGAAACTTAAAGCAACATTCATATGAAAATAGGCACGCCAATAGATCTAGAAGGAGAAAGAAAATCTCCTATATTCTACCTTAAGACTATATTCAATGAGGAAAACTTGTAGTCAAAACAAGTTCATGTTGCTATAGTTTATTAAGGAACTTCCATAAAGGTTACTATCAGAGAATAACCCATACACACACACACATTAATAGAGTACGAAATCAGTTGAACACCATGACTATACTAGCCATTCAATAGGGATTTGTCACATTGTTACAAGATCGAGACAACATATAGAATATAACACCCAGTATTGAGGAATTCAACATAGTCACGTGCATAGAAAAATAAAACATTGCGTGAAGTGCATGAGCATAAGTCAAATCATTCAATCTCTTGAAGCAGTGCCATCTACAACACTAAACACAAGATTCACTCTAGCTTGAGCTCTTGTTAGCATGGGAATATAAAACCAAAACCCAAAACCCATAACCAGAGTATACATTACTGAAGACATGGAGGAGACCACCATATAAAGTTACAGGTTGATAAGGACAAAAGAGGAGGAAATCCTAAATACCACCACTTTGCAACATAAGCAATGTAACTTGTAATCAATGTAATAACCATGTTGAAATAAGAAAGAGTTCCCATACTAAATATTGTTATCAAATTACCAATATTCTTACCTACTACCCAACACCTTTAAACAATAATACTACATATTAATTAATATTGTATATAGTAGGGACACAGACATCTCATGCATTAAAACTCCATCTCAACAAGGAATGCAAACATATTTATTATAAGTAAAGAGCATAAGAAGCACTTATCTTAAACAATGCATAAGTTTTCCAACTGAGAGTGGGACTTTAACTCTCCACCAAATGATAGACAAGTTACAACCATCTTGTAATTGTCACTCTTGAGCCAGATTCAAGAGCTTAAGGTGGAGTGCCTTTAAAAAAAGGCCTTTAATGAATGCACAACTGAACCAGAATAACACTAGGCCCTCGTGTCTTCATCCTCAAGGCAAGCCAATTTTCTTTTGCAATTCTTATGCCCAACAAGTTTCAATAGGGCTCTACATCTTGTTTATAGCTCTCTTCAACTGCTAGAAATGCAGCTTGGGATGCTACATTTTCTATCTCTCCTATAACAGTCCTAAAATGCTACTATCTCCGCCCCTCCCAAAACTTATGCATGCCGTGAGGTTTTCTCCCTCTACATATTCTTTGTGTGTCTCTTTGTTTTCCATTTTTATTTGAGATTGCATGTTTCCCATTCAATAATATTTGGGTCCTCCCCGCTTTCCATCCATGACTAATTGCCCTCTTCTCAATAATTTCGTAGCATCCCACCTCATGGATAGTGCATCCCATGCTCCTTTAATGTTTTTGTCTTGTTTTTCTTGCTAAGGGAGTCAAAGGAAACTTTTCCATGTCCTTTTTATTTTATTTTATTTATGGAACCATCAGACCACTCAACCAAACAAGACTGATATTTAAAATAATAATTCGCTCAAGCAACCTCTTGCCTCGAGCAACATAATTTATATCCCTCTCTCAATCTTTTAAAATAATTACAATTATTCAAAAGAGATAAATATTAACCAAGGGATGATATAGTCCCCTCCCCGTTGAGGGGAACATCGTCCTCAGTGTTCAATAACCATATATGGAAAACATGTTATTAGACCATGCTTTGTTGATTATGGAGCTTCATATACACAACACATTTTAGTTGTTACAACACTTCTTACATGCACAATGGCTTACCCACCACTTTGTAATCATTAATTGATAAATTCAACCATTTTTTTCCATGGCCCTTTGGAGTCTTTTGATGCTTTGTAGGTTTTAAATTGAACTTGTCTTGTTCTCTTTGTTGCTTGCTTTGCACACATTGGATTAGCTGCCAACCCGACAAGCATCCAATGGCCTTCTCTTCTCTTTGGCCTCGTACACACATTGGAACGATTTCCAAACTTGGTAAGAACCCAGTGCCTTCACTTCTCTTTGACCATGTACACACACTGGACCGGTTGCCAAACCTCGCAAGCACCCAGTGGTGGATATGTGTGTGTGTGTGTGTGTGACTAAGCTCAAACACTACCCAATGAATATGGTCACTAATAAAGTCGATAGTCTTATGTTGACAAGAATATAGGTATATTCCGCACTTTTGTAGGCCTAGGCAGTCCCATACTTGCATGTTCCATACACATTACCCAACACAAGTGCCTAGATAGTCCCATACCTACCTAACCCCAAAACATTACACACCACATGCACATATACACAATGTACCACAACACATACAAATACACATGATACACATGATGAATACACATGCATATTACAACACATACACAACGCACATAACACAGTACGATATGTACACAACACTATTGCCAAACCCAAAGACCACACTATCTCCCTCCACATACACTGGGTGATACTTCCTCTAGTGTCTTTCCCACGCTCGCCACAGGCATTCCTAATTCAAATCCAGGATTTGGGGTTTATCCAAGCTTGTCCTGGCATGCTACAGATCACAGTGTTTTCATTATGCTAATATGTACTTCAACATTCCTGGTTCATAATATAAACATGGGCATAATATAAGAATCATATTCTCATGATGTTAAAATATTAAATTATCCGAACTATTTTTCGCAATTAAGTCCTCACACAACTAAGAATCTTGCAAGTCATCCAATTTGCATAAAATGAATTTAAACCATCATACCTCTACAAGAATGACTCTTGACAGAACTTGTCAGTCGTAATGGAATTCAAATATGTATAAAAACTTTCCTTTTTCCATTCTCATGGCCACCATGCCACTGTCCATCATTATCCATGGACTGACCAACATAATGTCGTTGTTCACTCAGTCATAGGCATAATAGACATTGATTCATGTTAAATAAAACCGAGGTTTAGATTGATCCTTGTACATAACAAGGCACACATTAGTTAGTGAAATTCTATTCCAAAATTCCTTGTTTTACCTCTTTCCTTTCACATTGTTGTTATGCAACAACTTCTAGCCACTTATTTTTGCCTATGCTTCCTATCGTGTCCAAGAGTAACTCTATGGTATGTTTTAGCATTGGCCTTTTTCCAACCATTTGCCCATCTTGAAGTTATGCATTGCTTGGAACTATTAATTTTTCTCAGGGAAATATTGTTCTTTGCTTTGATAATTGCATTTCTTCATTAACACATTACATTCACCCCATAACATTATTCAGATTTTACATCATTATTCAACATCATATGAAACTATGTACAAAAAACAATAACATTCATCAGTGCAACAAAACATAAAAGGAATAGTAGAAGAAGTATTCACACATAGAGACATTAGGATTGGTTGGAGACGAGGGAAAAACCCACTATGGGGGAACCCTTGCAAATTCTTCACACCCTTAAGCCTGGTGAGCGAGTGACTAGGGCCAGATCTGATCTATTGCGAGCAAGCGATTGTGTCTTTGAAATCCCTAACTCCCGCTCACATGCACCGTGAGTTGTGTGTATGACTAGAAGGCTCCAGTCACATGTATAAGCCTGTGTGATATCGATTTTGGTCGAGATCCTTTTGTGTTGTGCCTGTGACTGTGGCCCAAAACCCTAGATCTAAAATACGAGCTTTGGACCCTACAATTTCACCTCAAAGAAAACCCATTCTTCCACGGATGAGCCTCAGACCTATGCAAGCCAAAAACCAAGATATAAGGGTGTCTCATAATTGTTTCCAAATGAGGTAGAGGGCACTTGTATTTATAGCCTTCCAATGGGGCCCACTTTGCTTTAGGGTCAACCTTGTCAAATATGCACATGTGGGTTTTCTATTCATAAATACACTCTCCCTTATCCGATTTGAGTGATATTTAAGTCAATTTTTGCCCTCTCGAAAAGAGGAATTCAATGAAATCATTATCACCATCAAGTGAGCTTTCCATATTGGACATTGATCGCAGTTTCATATTTTTAACACTCCCTCTCAATTAGGGAGAATTCGACCTTTCAATATTTTTTCATCAATCAATATCTCATCCAGACATCATATGCCTTATCTCAAGTATCCCATGATCTTGAGTCATCTTGATTCATCTCTTTCTTATTCCTGCTTATCTCTTGATCATCCTTGCCCATATGTTGAACATTCTCAAATCTAAAAGAAGAAGAATTTGTTATCGGAGAGGAGCTTAAGCTACCACCCTCTATTCATTGAACTACTACCCAGAATCTTTGCCATTGGGCTACTACCTGAAATACCGGTCAGCGGGCTACTACCCAGAATATAACCGGGGAGTTAGATCTACAACCCGCATTATCATCATAGAGAATATCATCAAGGAACACATCTCAACCTGGAACCACATTGGGGAGCACATCTCGACCCAGAATCTCATGGGGGAGCTATACATATACAACCCCATATTGAGCAATATGATATCCAAACACATAGGGGAGCACATCTCAACCCTGAAATCACATCGGGGAGCTCATTCTCAACCCATAACCACATAGGGTTATCTCAACCCAATCCTATTGCATATTGATCTTCCCATCAATGAATCTAAGTAGTCATGTTATAGAACACCTGCATCATAATCAACTTGGGTTGTACACCCCAAGTACAGTCTCAACCCATTTTCAAACACAGAGCAATATTCCCAACAAGCCCATCTTATGAGTATGATGCCAACTGGGGTATACTCTACATAGACCAGATAGGGGAGCAACATCTCCAACCCTATGAAGATAGAGGAGCATAATCTCTAACCCTATGGGTAACAAATAGGGGTACACCCTATTATATAGAGTTCCCTCAACCCCAAGAGCTCTCTATCTCAATTCCACACCTTAGGAGCTAAAATAGGGGAGGAAGAGTTGGCTCAGTGTCCTCGATCAACGATGTATTTGGAAATCATCATGAATCAATAGCAGTTGTCTCTTTTTCATACAACGCATCAAATAAAATACCATTCTAGAACATAAATAATCATATAAATTACAAAAGGATGTCATATGCATCCTTTCTATCAAGGAGGTACCAACCACAAGCCTAAGATTGTCTCGTACAACTGCATTGTCTCAATATATGAAAGAATCTTGGTGCCAAATATATATGGGATTTTCTGCCAATCAGAGCTCTCTCTTTATCATCACAATGTATCCATGTCATATCCAAATCATGCTAAAAAAACTCTCTAAGGATATTCTTCATTATACCTCACAGCTAGCCATGCTAACAACATTGTACTCAACCTTGGTTTTGCTATAGACCTCTCATTCAAGATATCATGGAAGATCTCATACTAAAGTAGTGCTCATGAATAATAATCCCAAACACAATCAGTAAATTCATGCAACCACATACTATAGGATGAATATATCATATCAAAATGATTGTCTCATGCAAGTATCTTCAAGGGTGCTCAGTGACAACTGAGAGTGTATGAAACAAATTAATTGACTCAGGTTCTATGCACATCACACACACACACACACACACACACACACATATATGTTCAAAACAGAACGTCAATGCTTCAAACAACTGTTGGTTTCCAAGTTGAGTTCAATAAGATTTCTTCACAACATCTTGAAATTCAATCAGAGTGTCCAAGGATTTTCATTTCCACTTTCCAATACTTCTTCAATAGCTTCACAATATCGATTATATTTTCCCAACTTTTGAAATCGAATCATCATGCAATGACTCATAATTTCAAGCTTCAGGAGCCATCTCCCTCTTACTCGGAGACTCATTACTTGTTAATAGTAGAGCATCAATATATAAAACCAAAATCAAAATCATACCTTGGAACACGTCATCCTGGCTTCACCAAATAACTGTCAATGTAGACATATCTTGAACGGGGAGCTTGCTTCATGCAATGCTCACTGCAACTATAACACTTTACCAAACCAACATGCCCAACCTTTCATAAATCAATATTGTGCAATCAAATCAACTAAGTCAACTCATCAAAGTTTATAAGCCAAATCAACACTAAAATTAAAGTCATCAATATCATAGTGTCAATTCTTTAGACCAGGTGACAAGTAGAGCTCATATCAAGTCTTGACTTCATCTATTATCATGCCAACAGGTTGTCATCAACAAGAAATATCAATCCAAACTTCATCAAGTCATTCTTATGATCATAATACAAGTCATTTATGTCACTAGATGCATACACAAGGATAAGTCATGCAGGTTCCATCTTCATATTGAATCACAATTGTCAATACTTCAACGATTGTGCTAGGAACAAGGAGGCCAATACAAATCCATTTTTCGAATGCCCATATTGGAAGTCATTATGCTCATGTATCATCATCATCAAGGAAAATCATTAGTCGTCAAATCAAATCATTTGTCATTAGGTAAAATCCCAAATTTGCTATCATAGAAAGATCTCTAGTCAAAAACACATCTCAATCATCACGTCAAACTTCTAAGTCATAATCAAGCATCATGTCAAAAATCCAAACACTATTCATATATTTCAGTCGAATCATGTCAAACTCTTATAGCACAAGCTTTAATAATAAAGACACATCTATATGCATATCCCAGTGACATGCAAACACAAATTCAATCTTCATGTTCCTATTATAGTAAACATTCAAACTTTCCTGCTCATAGAACTTCTAGTTGTCTGCTTCATGTCAGTAGGACTAACATCCTTCAAGTAAACATCTAATTTCATGCACAAAAAATCATTTTTATTTTTTATTTTTTTAATGTCCAACAAGCATAGTCACACCCATAGGCCTTCCTATGAGCGGTTGGGAGATTACAATCGCACTCTTTAAGATGTTATGAAAACAACTATGGATTCCCAAATACCAAACCCTAGCTCAGAACTAACTCAATGACTTGCCCGCACCTTTGAGCTTTCATCTGTGTGGTTGGGAAGCTACAGTCGCACTTGTAAGCCCGCTTCCATGCGAGTGAGGCTTAGAGTAAGGGAAACCTCTCTTTCAGATCAGAACTTTGTTGCAAATCATCAATGTCAGATATTTGACTATCCATGCCCATAAATCATATTTCAACAACAAAGAGTACATAAATGAAAATAGGAGAGGGTATCTTACGGAGAGATTCTCCCTCTGAATGAAAATCCATTTCAGTCATGTTCATTCATGTCATCAAACTATACATAATATTATCATGCATCAACAGATCTGTTAGATCATAAATTCAAACACAGTCATAAGACGCTAACATCAGCGACGACATCATAACATCATCACATTAATATTTCATCAAGGGTTAGAGTCACATGATAGGGGCAACTGATAGGTGTGGCATCATAATTCAAATATCATGAACACACTATCAATTCTATTAAATCAATCCATCAAGTTAGGGCATTCAGTTTTACCATATGTCGTAGTTGCTAATCACATCAAAACATAATCATGGTTAATAAAAGATCTAGAATTCCAATCTCATAGTTATACTTCTATTATCATGGTTACCATGCTTATCATTATCAATAGGATCAAGTCAATTCATTCAATAAAACTTTACCAAAACTACAAGAGTGTCAACCCTTTTTCTATACTTTCATCATCCTTATCATTAGCATTATCAATACCATTGTATATAGAAATCAATGAGATAACCTTCTATATGAGATTCATCATGTCTTATGCATGTTAAGTGTCAAGAGTATCATTTACTAGAGTCAAGGTGCTAGTTTTATTCATAGGATCGGGATATCCAAAATAATAGATGTTAGCCAAACATCAAGTATACCAATATATCAAAGATCAACATTAAGTAGCCTCATAGGATTTAAGAAGTTCGTCATGATCAAAATGTTCAATACCAAGTGCACCATTTCATCATAAGAAACATGAACCCAAATCACTTTCATATGTATGCAAGAACCATCTGTGAAAGAAACATTCATCATACCTTAGGGCTTACCTTTCCATTTAATATTATAGGTGAAACATAACATAATATATCATCCATACCTTGTAGTATTCAAATATATGTGCACCTTCTTAGTTTATATAGTCCACTTGTAACATATTGTCACATTTTCATCAGGTGCCTCTTTACCTTTTCCAGATCTAGCTTTTCTTTCGTGCACCTCAAATGATCCTCAAGAGGGATCCTCCTGTTACATATCATCAAGGAGGCTAAAAACATCCAAATAATCAAATATACATGCAGGAAGTATAAGTAGTGATCAAAACAATAATCATATCCATAATAATTAGATCCATAAGTCTAGACAAAGGTAAAGACATATACGAGAATCATAAGTCAAGAAATACTTATCTTCAACGAGAGGTGATCCTCCCCCTCTTGAACCAGCAATCATGGTCCATTGCCCACATAAAAATGTTGCCTTCAATCAATTTTATCAACAACTAGGGAAAACATGCCTGCAAATATTCATCCAAATCTCCCAAACCGTAGCCTCTATTACAAAACTGAGAGAGATTTTTGTATATTAGAATCTAAGGAACAAAAACCTCCTCTCGTTTACCACAATTCATTTCTTATTATCCACAATATGTTGTGCAAAAAGGTGACTAAAATAGGAAATTTCTAGAAAATATGTCTTTAAAGAATCATTAGCATCTCCCAGATCATAATAGCTGTGAGAAAAGTGAGAGAGGTTTTTATATAAGAGGATTTTAGCAAGAAAAACCTCTTTCAGTTTCTGAAAATCTACTCTCATATGTTTGTAAACCATGTTTGAATTTACTTTATTACATCATTTAATCATGTTTAAATGCATGATTAACGAAATCAACTAGCTAATGAAACTTAAATTTACATTTTGAGGGCGCATTTACTCTTGTAGACCACTTTATTATTTATAAAATAGTAAAACCTATTATATCAGAAAATTTAAATTATCAAAACTAATAATGTTACAACATCGACTCCAATTGGGACTGCTTCCCCTATGGGATGTAGAGAACTAGTAGACTAGTTGCCTTTAGTGTTGGGCATGGAGTCATCCATAAAACCATCAACCACTGATTTTCCATCTTATGCAGAAATATAAACAATCCCCATGGATCATTGTTATCATTTGAATACTTTGCTACTGCACACTACAACTTACAACTGTAAAATTCAACCATATGCCTGCATTAATTTGGAACTCAAATCTGAAAATTGAAAATTTCTAGAGAATGAAAATATAAGCTCATATATCATATACTCTTTAAATCACGCCACTCATAAACAATGAACACACTGATATACTTCATACTGAAACTCAGAATATCTATTCACTCCCCACACCTCTATCTAACTGAACTGAAAAAATTTACACTGTTAGGTGTAATTTTCTTTCTAATGTAACCAAGTGCAGAGTAGATTTATTGATAAACCACGTTGCCAATAGCTACAAATATGAAGAATATATATAATATGAACATGAAATCCCATGGGAAAATTATACTCATAGGTGTACTTTAAAATTCGCATCCTTTGTAGACATTTTAGATTTCTGACCATGGTTGAGAGAGAGAGACATATATTGCTGCTTACAAGTATCAATGAACCTTGCATAACAATAAAGGCAGCTGAAATTTCAAAACAGTGGGATCGGTTACCCAGTGGAATCACCATATGACAAAGTGGAGTTGCTAGGTGAAATAAATGCAACCAATACTATATGCGTACTCCTTGTTCACCAACAAGGAATAGATCTAATCTTTATCGTTCCCCAGAGAAAGATATCTTCATTACTTTGCTCCCCGACAATGACACCAAATGTTGCACCTGTTTCCTGTAGGTAGTCCTTGGCTCCAAAAGCTACGCTAGAAAACCAACTCAACAAGCCTTTAGGTTCAAGCTGGCCCTTGAACCAAAGGGGGCTCCCTCGGGTGTTATGAGGCATTGTTTAACATTGTTCACCTGTCACTGAATAACAACCTTTGAAGCACAATGACCAGATTTATGGTTTTAATTGGGGGTGGTTGGAAATCAATGAAAATCCCTATCCATGATTAAAGGCCTCTCTCACAAGGTCCCTTCAGAACATGTCAGCTTCCAGCTTGACAGAATGACTTAGCTTTTCAAGGATTATGATAGAATAATGTAAGGAGATTCCTAATAATTTAGTCAGGAAAAATTCTTAACAACTAGGGAAACTTGGATGCATGTAGAAGATTTATACAACCCAACAAAATATATTCAAAGGCAACTAAAGGCCAAACTGAAACCAATTCTAAGAGGAGATATTTCAGACAAATAGTCCAATAAGCTAATACCTTTTTAAAAGTTATCATTTTACAGTGGATTTCAGAGAGATTAAGACTTAATTTACACTTACCCAAACATTCATATAAATGCTTTGAACATGTGTAGAAATAAGAAATGAAACACTAGAAAGACATACTAGAAAACACAAAATTGTGTCAAACTAGAGCTGGAAGACTTTCATTATAAATCATATAATAGAATCTATTACAAAGTGAAGAGTCTTTGCATCAAAATCCTACCCACATTACTTCAATTTATGGATTATTTATACAATTTACTCACAAAATATCTTGATAAAAATATCAAGAGCTATTACAAATATCTGAAATCTGTATTACAAAAATAGAACAAAAATAAAGGTAACTAAAACTATTTGAAGAGTTCTAGTACTATCCTTGAGGATTTCTGTTGATAAAGAAGAGAAATTCAAATTTTATTGCAACTCATATTTGATGAGGTGGCCTCCAAGTCACTAACTCTCCTTGAGCTTTTCCTCCTGCAATTTTGAAAAATAGGGTCCTGTTATACCTTTTTTTCTCCCAAACCATAATAGATGTTAGACAACTGATAAAGGTTTTTATAAATGATGATGTTGGAAACAAAATCTCTTTCGATTTTTGCAAATTCATTTCCACCTGCTCTGAAACCGCATTAGAAATACTGACCAAAAACAGGAAAATTCGGGAAAATATTCCTGAAAATATTCATTTGAATCTCCCAAGCCATATCCTCTATTACAAAACTGAGAAAGGTTTTTGTATATTAGAATCTGAGGAACAAAAACCTCTTCCCGTTTACCACAAGTCATTTATTATTATCCACATTATGCTCTGCAAAAAGGTGACTGAAATAGGAAATTTCTGGAAAATATGCCTTTAAATAATCATTAGCATCTCCCAAATCATAACAGCTGTGAGAAAACTGAGAGAGGTTTTTATATAAGAGGATTTTAGCAACAAAATTCTCTTTCAGTTTCTGAAAATCCATTCTCATCTATTTGTAAACCATGTTTGAATTTACTTTATTACATCATTTAATCATGTTTAAATGCATGATTAACTAAATCAACCAGCTAATGAAACTTAAATTTACATTTTGAGGGAGCATTTACTCTTGCAGACCCATTTATTATTTCTAAACTACTAAAACCTATTATATCAGAAAATTTAAGTTATCAAAACTAATCATGTTACAACTTCGGCTCCAATGGGGACTGCTTCCCCCTGTGGGATGTAGAGAACTAGTAGACTAGTTGCATTTAGTGTTGGGCATGGAGTCATACCATAAAACCATCAACCATTGATTTTCCATATTATGTAGAAATATAACCAATCCCCATGGATTAGTGTTGTCATTTGAATACTCTACTACTACACACTGCAACCTACAACTGTAAAATGCAACCATATGCCTACACTAATTCGGATACTCTTTCATACTGAAATATGAAAATTGAAAATTTCTAGAGACTGAAAATATAAGTTGATCTATCACATACTCTTCAATTCACATCACTCATAAACAATGAACACGTTGATCTACTACATACTGAAACTCAAAATATCTATTCAATCCCCACACCTTTATCTAACTAAACTGAAAAACTTTACATTGTTAGGTGTAGTCTTCTTTCCAATGTAACCAAGTGCAGAGTGGCTTCAATGATAAACCACATTGCCAAAAGCTAAAAATCTAAAGAATATATACAATATGAACATGAAATCCCATGGGAAACTTATAATCATGGGTGTACTTTAAAATTTGCATCCTTTGTAGACATTTTAGATTTTTGACCATGGCTGAGAGGGAGAGACATATACTGTTGATTACAAGTATCAATGAACCTTGCATAGCAATATATGCAACTGAAATTTTGAAAAAGTGCGATCGGTTACCCAGTGGAATCGCCATATGACAAAGTCGAGTCGTTAGGTGAAATAAATGCAACCAATACTAAATGTATACTCCTTGTTCACCAGCAAGGAATAGATCTAATATTTATCATTCCCTGGAGAAAGGTATCTTCGTTACTTCACTCCTTGGAAATGACACTAAATATTGTACCTGTTTCTCATAAGCAGTCCTTGACTGCAAAAACTATGCCAGGAAACCAATTCAACCAGTCTTTAGGTTCAAGCTGGCCCTTAAACCAGAGGGGGCTCCCTCAGGTGTTAGGAGGCTTTATTTAATGTTGTTCACCTGTCACTGAACAACAGCCTTTGAAGCACAATGGCTAGATTTATGGTTTTAAGTGGGGGTGGTTGGCGATCAATGACAATCCCTATCCATGATTAAAGGCCTCTCTCACAGGGTCCCTTTAGAACGTGTCAGCTTCCAGCCTCACATAATGAATTAGCTTTTCAAGGATTATGGTAGAAGAATGTAAGGAGATTCCTAATAATTAAGCAGTCAAACAAACTTCTTAACAATTAGGAAAATTTGGATGCATGTAGAAGATTTCTACAGCCCAACAAAATATATTCAAAGGCAACTAAAGGCCAAACTGAAACCAATTCTAAGACGAGCTATTTCAGACATATAGTCCAATAAGCTAATACCTTTTTAAAGGTTATCATTTTATAGGGGATTTTAGAGAGATTAAGACTTAATCTACACTTACCCAGACATTCATATAAATGCTTTGAACATGTGTAGAAATAAGAAATGAAACGCTAGAAAGACATACTAGAAAACACAAAATTCTGTCAAGCCAGAGCTGGACGGCGTTCATTAGAAATCCTATAATAGAATCTATTACAAAGAGAAGAGTCTTGGCATCAAAATCCCACCCATATTACTTCAATTGATGAAGTATTTGTACAATTTCCTCACAAAATATCTTGATAAAAATCTCAAGAGCTATTACGAATATCTGAAAATTGTATTACAAAAATAGAACACAAATAAAGGTAACTAAAACTATTTGAAGACTTCTAGTACTATCCTTGAGGATTTCTGTTGATAAAGAAGAGAAATTCAATTTTTATTGCAACTCATATTTGATGAGGTGGCCTCCAAGTCACTAACTGTCTTTGAGTTTTTTCCTCCTGAAATTCGGAAAAATAGGGTCTTGTAATACCTTTGTTTCTCCAAAACCATAATAGATGTTAGACAACTAATAGAGGTTTTTGTAAATGATGTTGTTGGCAACAAAATATTTTTCAGTTTTTGCAAACTCATTTCCACCTGCTCAGAAACCGCATTTGAAAATATTGACTAAAAACATGAAAATACAGGAAAACATGTCTGCAAAGATTCATCTGAATCTCTCAAACCATAACCTCGGTTACAAAACTGAGAGATATTTTTGTATATTAGAATTCGAGGAAAAAAACCTTCTCCCGTTTACCACAATTCATTTCTGATTATCCACAACATTCTCTACAAAAAGGTGACCAAAACAAGAAATTTCTGGAAAATATGCCTTTAAATAATCATTAGCATCTCCCAAATCATAATAGCTGTGAGAAAATTGAGAGAGGTTTTTGTATAAGAGGAGTTTAGCAACAAAACCTCTTTCATTTTCTGAAATCCATTATCATATGTTTGTAAACCATATTTGAATTTACTTTGTTACATCATTTAATCATGTTTAAATGCATGATTAACTAAATCAACCAGCTAATGAAACTTAACTTTACATTTTGAGGGTGCATTTACTCTTGTAGACCCATTTATTATTTCTAAAATACTAAAACCTATTATATCAGAAAATTTAAATTATCAAAACTAATCATGTTACAACACCTAATACACAAATTTCCTAAGGTTTTGTTCAAACCCTAGAATTCTTTTTAGGTCTCCTCCATCCTCTTCTTACTTCCATCATCAGTGTCATCATAGGGGTGATCTCCATGACTTTTCTTCAGCCCAACTCTTAAACCATGTTAATTTTTCTTATGGAAATATTGTTCTTAGCTTTGATAATTGCATCTCTTAACTGACACATTACATTCACCCCATAACATAATCACATTATTCATATTTTAAATCATTATTTAGCAACATATGAAACTATGTAGAAAGAACAATAACATCATCATCAATGTAGCAGGACATAAAAAGAACAACAACAAAAAAAAGCATTCAAACATAGAGACAATTGGATTGACTAGAGACCAGGGAAAAAACCACTATGGGGAAAACCCTTGCAAATTCGTCTTCTTCTAGATTGTCATCAAATGATTCAAAAAAAGAGAGTCCAATGATCCATATCTTCATCTATGCAACTAACCATCAAAACAACTACAACATCCATGAAATAAAGCCAACAAAACTTATACTCAGAATATTGATTTTAAAGTCTGTACTGATTTGTCACTGACTGCAGTTAACTGTAAAAACCTGTAGTGACTGAGTGAAATCTTTAGACAACTGATATTTGATATTTTAGATCTTGGTCGCATGGTGGAGGAGTCATCCGAGTGACTAGCTTCATGGTCATTCTTTGAAACACTGTGAGTGAGCGACTGTGGTCGGATCTACTCAAATATATCTCAAGGTCTCGATCACACCCTTTAGGTTATTATGTGAGTGACTATGGTAGCCCAGTCACACCTTTAAGCCTGGCGAGCAAGTGACTGGGGTCAGATCTAATATGTGGCGAGCAAACGATTGTGTATGTGAAAACCCTAACTCCCAGTCACATGCATAGTGAATTTTCTGTTTGACTGGAAGGCTTTAGTTGCACGCATGAGCCTACGTGAGAGAAATTGTGGTTGAGATCCTTATGTGTTGTGCCGCGGACTATGGCCCAAAGCCTTA
Source organism: Pinus taeda (assembly GCA_000404065.3). Classification (NCBI taxonomy): domain Eukaryota; kingdom Viridiplantae; phylum Streptophyta; class Pinopsida; order Pinales; family Pinaceae; genus Pinus; species Pinus taeda. Next base: position 82,126 of record APFE031518483.1, on the reverse strand, counting down.
GATCTTAAATGTGAGCTTCGAACCCTGCAATTTCACCTTAGATCAAACCCATTGTTCTGCGGACGAGCTTTAGACCTGTGAGAGCCAAAAACCAATATAGAAGAGTGTCTCATAATTGTGTCCAAATGAGGTAGAGGTCACTTGTATTATAGGCTCTAAGAGGGTCCATTTTCCTTTAGGGCTAACCTTACCAAATATGCACATGTGGGTTTGTATTCACAAATAAGCTTTCCCTTATCTGATTTGAGTGATCTTTAAGTCGATTTTGGTTCTCTCGAAAAGAGGAATTCAATGAAATCATTATCTCCATCAAGTGATATTTATAAAGTTTAATTTTGAAGTAGTTGCATATTTTTAATAGGAACTCACTTAGTTGATAATTATTCATGTCCATTACATGTGACCTCCTTCGACTCTCTTTCACCAAAGCTTCATGGCCTCACTACCACCTTCAATCAATTTGAATCAAGTCCCTAAGCCCCTAGTATGTAAATAAAAAAACCTTCCATAACATCAATAGGAAATGAAAGAGGCAAAATAAGAGATAACACCACAAATGAATAAATCCATGATCACAATCATAGAGAAAACCATGCACAAAACAAGATGGTCATGTACAAATCTAAATCAAAATGATGTCAATCATGAAAACAATAAATTAAAAACCACCTCTTATAGGTGATGAGCCCTAGTATCTCACCAAGAATGTTGAGACTCCTAGGGCTACCAACTTTAATTATCAATCCGAGATTTGTACAAAATTAGAGGTGACAATGTTATATGCCTAGTAGGTCAAGCTCTACTCATGTCACCTTTAGTAATTGAATCATATCAAGGCATATGGAGACCACTCCTTCAACTAGCTTGCAAAGAAAACTTGCATGAAGAGACAGTAATCTACTCTAATGACATTATCCTGTTCATAGAAGGAAAAGTATCTTTCATCAAATGCAAAGACTAACTACCATTGCAGGAAGGAAAGGACTATAGTAATTGCATGAATGAATCATCAGATGTAATGACTAATTACAATTGTAGGAAGTAAATATCTATGCTAATAGTAGGAACCAACCATGATATTCTACTTGGAAGAATCAAATCAACATTCTATTTGTAACATGTAAATCATAACTCTACTAAAATTATAATTTCTGCTTGGAGTGAAGGACAAATGGGCCCAGAGTGGTCTTTGATCCTCCCCAACCATGGATTTAAGGCTTGGAGGTCATTATTCAATCCTAAAATGAAAAGATAAAAATTTTGAGGCAAATCTAGTTGAGTTTAGATAGTGTTATAGGATACTCAGGACTACTATAGGATACTCAGTATCACTACAAGATTTCCATGTTTTGCTATAGGATTTCCATGTTTTGGGGACCTCTCTTGTTGGCGTAGGCTTCGACCTAGGTGACCTAAGCACTGTAGGCACTGTTGTTGGGACCTCCATACTCACAACCTCAGGGGAAACTACCTTAGAGGCAATAACTCCTTCAGCGCTTGTATTTTCTGTGGGACCTAGTCCTAACATGATTTCACGAATAAGCTTGCGATCAGACTCAGGATATTGATCGAACACGGGGCTTGTAAGCAAATCCTCATAGAACTCAAAGTTAATGCACAACAGACAACACAATAGAGAAATTCTTAGAATGAAAAGTGTTTTTCATTGGACAACCACCTATAATTTATAGGTGATTTCGAATTCAAATTCGACCATTCCCCCCAAAATCTATTCATAAATGCTAGATTGGCGGCAGATTTCCAAAGATTTCACTCTTAATTCCCCCTCCCCCCCACTCGACTCTTCCTAGCCATCTCTTCACTATCAAATCATGAACAATGATGGTAACGGTCACTTTCCGGCTGCGCTGCACGGTATCTTCTCCTATAGTGTGGCTCCCTTCACGCTTCTGCTAATGCTATGACATCCTCCTATCTCACTCAGATGCCCTGTCGAACATCTTTACAACCCGGGCAGTGTAGTTTATAGTCCAATGCCTCCTTGCAGCTTCCTGGATTGCTAAGACTATGCTACTATCATGTAGTCATCTAGCCAGATCCTCAGTGTATGGCTTCAATCGACTTCCATTTACCTTTCTCAGAAATGGATCTCCATTCAATTTCACAAGCTGAACTACTCCACCATCGGTAATCTCCTTGATAACATACAACCCCATCTAATGCATCTAAAATTTCTGTGGAAACTTGTCAAACTTGATGTCATATAATAAAACTAAGTCATTTACCTTGAAGGTGCACAATTTGATGTGTTAATCATGCCATTCCCTTTCACACTCCTTCTGCACCTGCTGATGGAATCTAGCCAAAAATCTATCTTCCTCGAGCTCTTTCAACTACGCGAACCTGTCCTTTAAGGCTCCACAACCCACGATTCCAGTGAATTCCGCTATGCATAGACTAGGCATAATGTACTCCATAGGCATCATAGCCTCTACGCCGTAGACTACCCTGAATGGTGTCTGACTAGTTAGCTTCTTACAAGTACTTCTATAAGCCCATAACACCACTAGTACACGCATGTCGCAATCATTCTTATGCACATTGCAAACCTTCGTCAATGCATTCTCCAATAACTTATTAAATGCTTCAACCATACCATTGGCCTCAGGATGATATGGCGTACTTTTCTGATGATAAACTTGGAATTATTGCATTAGCTCACCGATTGTTTCATTAAGGAGATGTGTACCACGATTGCTCATCAAAATCTTCGAACAACCGAACCTGATCAACACATACTCAAATAGGAACTTCACCACTGTTTCCCATGTATAGTCCCTCACAGGCTGTGCCTCTGCCCACCTCGTCAAATACTCAGTCGCGGTGATGATATACCACACACCCGTCTTCTTTCCTGGAGGTTGAATTGGCCCTACAAAATCAATAGCCCATTTCTCAAATGGCTGCAATGGCACCTGTGGATTCAGAGGCAAGTCATCCCTCCACCATGTGCTGCTGATTCTCTTACATGCATCGTATGCCCTACAATACACTTTGGAATCCTTATGCAATGTTGGCTACCACAACCCAACGCATAAAATCTTCTACATTGTTTCTTTTCCTGCATAATGGCCTCCCGCAACTCCTCCGTGAGCTTCAATGAGGACAGTGTTTTGTTTAAACTCAAGCACATAACGTCGTAGTATTTCATCCGATCCTGTTTTATACAAATGGCCGACAATGATAGAAAAGTTTGTCACACACACCACTAATTCCTTCTTTTGTTGACTAGTGTATCCTTCTGGAGCCGTTCTTGTAGTCAAGAAGTAGATAACGTCTGCAAAGTGATTATTTTCTATGCACACTACAAATATCTGCGAGTTAGGCAACCCCTCCTCTAAATTGGTAGGCTCCTCTCCTACTTCAATAAATGACAGATGATTTAGCCCTACATTCAATCACCCTGGCTTTACAATTACCTCAAAATCATGCTCCTGAAACAACAACAGCCATCTGCATATTCCCCCACCCCAACACAGGCTTGTTAACTTGGTACTTTAATGCATAATTGTCTGTATACATCTTAAAGTGTCTGCCTAGCATGTAATGTCTGAACTTCTGGAGCACGCCATAGCCAAACCTTCGCACTGGGTCACCGAGTAATTATTTTCAGCCTTAGGCAACTTTCTACTTGCAAACGCTATAGGGTGATCCAACTCTCCTTCACTGGCCTGTGTCAGTATTGCTCCCAATGCAATACATGATGCATCCACATGCACGTGAAATTCCTTCCACCAATCAAGGAAGACTAGGATCGACACAGTGACCATTTTCTAATTTAATATATCCAGACTCTGCTGACATTCTACGTCCCAACAAAATGTAGCGTCCTTCTTTCACAACTTTTCCATTGGTGCAGTAATCTGGGCATAACTCTTGATGAACTTCCGATAGTATCCAGCATGACCCAGCGTTGCGTGCATCTGTTTAACACTCCTTGGCACATCCAAATTGATTATGACCACGATCTTAGTAGGTTCCACCATTAATCCTTGTTTGCATACCACATGACCCAACAAGATCCTAGAAGGGACGCAAAATAAGCGCTTTTCAAGTTTAGCATGATCTGATATCTTCGACATGTATCCAACATCAAGCGCAAACTAGCTATATGGCACTTCACTGGTCCAAACATTGTCCAATTATCAAATTACACCTCCAAAAACTTGTGAATGAACTCTTTGAACTTCGCGATGACTACGCACGAGAAGATTGTCGACACATTCTTAATTCCAAAAGGCATTACAATACACTAAAAACATCCCCACTCGGTCACGAAGGTCGTCTTACTCCTGTCTTCTGGCACGATCTTAATCTGATGGTACCCAGAGAACCATCAGTGAATGAATATGCTTCTTGTCCTCCTGCATTGTCTAGTACTTCATCTGTGAATGGTGTCGGAAAAGAATCATGCATGCAAGCATCATTAAGCTTCCTAAGATCAACGCATATCCTTATTTCATCCTTATGCTTCTTTTCCTAAACTAACGTTGGGCTCACCCAATTAGATTCCTCCACTGGTACAATAATATCTACTACAAGCATCTTGTCTAACTCTAAGTAGACCTTTTATTTATACATTGGATTAAGGCAATAGGGCCTTTTCTTAATTGGCTTCATGTCCGGCTTTAAGGTAATCTTCATTACACCCAAGTCCCCTATTATTTCTTTCAAGTCTGAAAACTTCATAGGGATCAAATCTTGATACTCGCGGAGAAACTCAGTAACTTTATCTATTATGGCATCATCCTAGTAGTCCCCAATCTTCAAAAACTTTGGCTCCACTTCTGTGCCAATGTTTACCTGTCTAGTATTCAGTGGCACAGTGATATCTAGATTCTATATTTTTGGTCCCTCCACTTTGAGTTGACCTTCGTCCTTTGGGATATTAATGTTTTGTGGATCCTCATCTTCTTCTTCAACAGTCACATTGTAGCACTCTAGCGCATGGCGCGGGTGGGTGGTCCAATCTAGCTGAGTCAAATCCAAAGGATCATGTGGTATTCTGAAGATCGTTGCCTTGACCTCCTGGAATGCCTCATCAATACATTTGAATCCATCCTCAAAGCTTAATTCCATCAAAAATACCTGTCTCAACACATCCCACTCTTCATCATCGTGGAAGAGATTCGTTTCCAAGTACCAATTCATTAGTATTACATCCAAAGTATGATAGAATAGATGCACCCATCTATTAACCAAACTTTTGGGTGACCAAACAACAACCTCATCATTTTTCTATACTCGCGCCATCCATCAAAATTTTCCTTATGCGTACCCCACCATCTTGCGGGTGTAGCGCGCAACGCCAAATCCAAAGCTTGGAAGCAATTCTTCTCTAGCACTTCCCTTTCAAATGCATTAAAAAATTTATCCACGTCAGTTAAACCATCATAATAAGGCAAATTTCTTACCTACGATGATACACATCACAACAATTTAGTCATCATGTTATAGCGCAGTGTAGATACTTCGTGCAATGTATTATGCCATTGTTCCAACTCCTCATCTGAATTTGATGTGCAAGAAATTTCATGGTCCCATGCAATACGCCCATCATCTATCAAATTAACCCAATCCTGGTCTCGTGCTGTTATTTTGTAGATCTTGTCCAAATCATCATCACTTTCATAATCACGAACCGGTTCAGTATAGCGCGGTCCTTCTGCAGGGTCCAAAGTTACTACTACGCGGAGTGATTTCCTTTCAAATGACATCGTCCACTTCTTCAAATTGATTACCCCATTCATTTCAATAGCCCAATCGATCCTAAGGAGCGTAGGGATTGTTGTCATCAACAATATCTATTACTTCAAAATTAGCTAATGCACTCATGCCTTCAATATCTATTGGCACTCCCTGCAATCTTCCCATTGGGATAATCTTCTATTTATTTTCCATCCTCAATTGAATCGGAGACCACTACAACGCAGGTCTCCCCATTCTCTCCCATGTCTTTTTAGGTAAAACATTCGCATCTGACCTTAGATCCAAAATAACTTGATCCATCTCATATTCTCCTATTTTCCCAGTGAGCCTCATCTCACACCATGTTCTTGCCTTATGCTTGCCAATTTTCTTGAGTACGCATGGTCCCTCAAGAGAATTTTATTTTCCGGCACACTTTTTATCAATTCTTGTAATCCTTTCATAGCCTTGGTATCACGTAGTAGCTTCATACAGGTCTCCAAGAATGCAGCGAGCATGGAGGGGTCCATTTATTTAGATAGCTTATCCTCACTTCCTGAGGTAGAGGCCTCAAAGAAGCTTTTCTTTTCTTCCATGAACGTTTCTTTTGCACGCTCCAGATCAAACCCAACCTCCCTTTCTAGAGCTTTACATACCAACTCACTTTCTTTAGGATGCTTTCCTTTATCCTTGCTAGTCGTCATTCCACTTCAGAACACGATATTCACATTAGGATCCTCTTCGTGAGGTTTAGCCCTCATCATCTACAGGTAGTGTCCTAATGTGAATATCGCGTGATCAAACTGAGTACAATATTTACACGATAGGCATGTTGGGTTCGTACACTCTCGTATGTAGTGTCCTGACACTCCACAATTATAGCAAATGACTTGCCCCTGACCTCTACCAAGTCCTCCTCCTCCTCCTCAACCTCGTCTGCACCCTTGGTATCCTCCACACGCTCCCCCAGTGACTTGATACGGAGGCCACGTTTCTGCCTGCATTTGATATGCAGGCATTCTGTCCATCATTAGCTCATAGCTACAGTAGTTATGCTCATCGTGACCCACTAATTTACAAAAGTTGCAGAAGAGTTGTTGCGGTGTCTGCACAAATTTCTGCTGCAAGTGACAATTGTCTGTTACGTGTTTTTGAGCTACTTGACAGATAGCACTCCACAATGTGGGCCCTGTAATTTTCCCTGTTTGAGCTTCCAGCCTCATAGGCATTGGCCCTCCTCTTGCAATATAATTCACGAAGATAACAAAATTATCTTTGTCATGCCCCTGGCTCTTACATTTCAGGCACTACACTTCTTTGCGCACTTCCGACCGAGCCGCTCTATCCTTCTTCAAACTTTGGAACTCTAAGCAAAGATTCTACAACTCTGTGTGAATCTGTTGAACTCCCAAAGAAAATTCTTGAATTGGTGTTTCATGCAATCTCATCACAATTTCTAGGGCCTCTGCCTGGGTCCCAATCTTTTGCTATGATAACGCAACCCTTAGATGAGGCAAGAGTGAAGAAACAAACCATTAGTAGTGTTGCACATCTGTAAGATTCATATAACTCAGATTGAACTTAGGGCATTTGTGCACACAACGGTAGAGCCTCTCTTCTACTCTAAGATGCTTTGCTCTTTTCTTCAACTGACCCATTACATTCATCTTCATCCCTATCTAATATACTACTGCCTTAGACTCGCTAAGACTCTCCTACTTATACAATCACATGGTCCATGGACCATGGGTAGATCTTCTAAAGCCGACACAACTTACATAAAATAAGGGTAAAGCCCTTTATGAAATTTTACTATCTACGCGCTCCACGACCACAACTTGTGGAGAATTAACACTTTACATAACAAAAACTTGGGCTTTCGGCCCCACAACGTGGGCTTTTTCCCCAAAATTGACCCTAGGGACCCTGTCCCAACAGAAACGAAACCATTTATTGGCTTGATGGGGCCTGACCTAGGTTCAACATTACTTGCACCAACCAACACAACCCTAATTGTTGGCCCTTTCAACAACAATCCACGTAGCGCAGGTTGCAGTCTCACCCAAAACAATAATGGGGGATGACAGAAGCAGGTTTTCGCATCCAGAGGCTTGTGTGATGGATTTCTGAAGTTCTTAAGGCTTAGATCTACCTTCGTGCACCTTTAACTCTTCCGAACAAACAACTATTTTAAATATATCTAAATGACTTCCAAATCTTCGCGAAGGTCCTTGATTATCCTTAACATGCATAAAGAGTACAGATCTACTAGTTTCGCGCAATAAATAGTCATTAATTCATCCAAATCATAACATATAGAGAAGATACACAAACTTTACAGAAGTGATAATTAAGATACAAATGCATTAGAACTGGCTCAAAATAGTCTTTATTAAGTATAATCGTTCAGATACAGACTTATTTTCCTTGTGCACTCAGTTGTAGGGGCCCACATACTCAGCCTGCGGCCTTAACAAAGTCTCTGCGCACTCAACTGCAGTAGCCTCCCCCCTTTGCCTAAGTACAGGAAACCAAAAAACTCTTTCATACTACTTGGAGGAAGGATGGGCCAGCTGATGAGGAGGGGATGAGTTGGAGTAAGGCTTTCATGAATAACCTAAAACGTTTGAAGACTCCAACTAAAGCCTGGGTTCTTCAAAAGACATTGAAGGAAGATGAGGAGTTAAGGGTTATAAATGCTGAACTTGAGCTTTTGGAAGATTTGGAAGGTGGTGGCTATGCCACCTTGGACTCTCGAGACAAAATCCAGAATCTTGAAGCAGCTAGAAGGAAAATTCTTCAGGTAAAGGAGGAAAGTTGGCGATTGAAGAGCAGGGCTATCTGGCTCCAAGAGGGGGATGAAAACACAAAATTCCTCCAGCAATATGCCAAAGGAAGGAAAAATTTAAATACCATTTGGGAAATGCCAAAAGAGAATGGGGAAAAGGCTCAGTCCTTTGAAGAGCTTGCCTCTCTTGGGGTTGCCTACTTCAAAGATCTGTTTAGAGCTCCAACAGAAGCTTCTATTGCTGAAGTTATAAGAGTAGCTCAATTCTTCCCAAGCTTCATTGATGAAGAAGGCAATGATATTTTGATGTCTCCGGTCTCTAAAGATGAAGTGGAAGCTATTCTAAATTCGATGCAAAAAGAGAAAATCCCGACACCGGATGGTTGGACGGTGGAATTCTTCCTTCACTTTTTTTACGCCCTAGGCGAAGATCTGATCATGGTGGTGGAAGAATCTGGGGTCTCAGGTTTGGTCTACCAGCCCTTCAATGCTAACTTCCTGACCCTCATCCCAAAGTCTAACCACCCCTCTTCCTTGAATGATTTTCTCCCCATTTCACTGTGCACCTGCTTATACAAGGTTATTGCAAAAATTGTTTTCTCCAGGCTAAAACCTTTCCTCTCCAAAAACATTTCCTTGGAAAAATTTGGCTTTCTGGATGGAAGACAAATTCATGAGGCTATTGGAGTAGCTTAGGAAACCCTTCACAACCTCGAAAAGAGTCGGAAAAAAGGGGCCATCATCAAAATAGATCTTTCTAAGGCATATGACAGAATGAGTTGGATGTATCTAAGGCTTCTCCTAATGCACCTTGGGTTCAGGTATGAATTTGTGAGATGGATTATGGGGTGTGTTTCTTCGACCTCGATTGCTGTCCTAATCAATGGTGTTGCTTCAGATTTTTTCAATCCTCAAAGGGGTATGTTCCAGGGATGTCCTCTCTCCCCACTGCTATTCCTACTCACAGTTGAAGGATTAAGCTTAATGATCGAAGTGGCAAAGAGACAGGGTGATCTGAAAGGGATTGAAGTTGGGCTTAATATTTGGGTAACTCACCTCCTATTCGTAGATGATATTCTATTTTTTGTGATGGGAGCCAGGATGACTGCCGCTGCATTAGAAGGATTCTAGACATTTTCCTAAAAGCCACGGGTCTGGTCATAAATGATCAGAAATCTTCCATCACTACTGCAGGGCTCTCACTTTCTGAAGTGAACAGAGCAAAAGAGCTACTCTCTTTTGAAGCAAAGTCCCTTCATGACCTCTTCAAATATCTCGGTCTTTTGCTTAAGCCTGACTCCTACAGGGTTCAAGACTGGTCTTGGCTTTTGGCGAAAATTGAGGACATAATGAAACATTGGAGCTTTAAATTGCTATCAAGGGCTGGTAGGTTAGTTTTGATTAAATCTGTGGTTTTGGCTATCCCTGTATATTGGGCTAGTCTCACCTGGGTGCCGAAATGCATTCTGCTGAAAATAAATAAAATCTTCAGTAGGTTCTTATGGACTGGACAGAAGAAGGACCATGTTACTCCCTGGGTCGCATGGGATAAAATTGTTAAACCAAAATGCTGGGGTGGATGGGGGATAAAGGACTTGTTTCCTTTCTCTTAGTCATTAGCTACTAAATTAGCCTGGAGGCTAGTAGTTTCAGAAAATCTTTGGACTGTTGTGACCAGAAGAAAGTATATTGACCCAATCTCTCCTTTGGAATGGATCAGACAGCCCATAAAATCATCAAAAAACACCTCTGTTATCTGGAAAGCTTTGGTGGCAGTTGTACAAATTATTGAAAAAGGGTTGGCATGGAAAGTAGGTGATGACAGCTCAGTAAGGCTTGGAAGAGATCCGTGGGTGGGATGCCCAGAATCATACGCCCTCTCACGGGATTTGATCAAACATCTAAATAACATAGGTTTTTTCTTTCTCTGTCAAATTGCTAATCATGTAAACTCATCTATTTGGCGACAAGAGTGGTTATCAGGGGATTTCCTCACCCTGGAAGGAAGATGGCAATAGGAATGGAGGGCTTTCCGTGTTGGTCTACTGAACTCTCACATTCATATTACCAATGAGCTAGACGAGTTGAGATGGGTGCATTCATAGACGGGCTTCTACTCTCCTAAGAAGGGATATGACTGGCTTATGTCCCAAAAGGGGTGGGAGGAACCAAATTGGTGGGCGAAGCCATTATGGAAATTGAAAGGGCCAGCCAAGACTTGGCTGTTTTTCTGGTGTGTTCTACAAGAAAAAGTACCCACTTGGGATTTTCTCCAAAAAAGGGGGAAAAATGGCCCCGGGTGGTGTTCTTTGTGTAAGGAGAGCGAGGAAACTCCCCAACAGATCTTCCTTACCTGTCTCTTTTCTAAAAGCCTCTGGAATGAAATGCTATGATTGACTAATATCCCCCTAAGTTGGGAGGGGGAGGAGATTTCTGAGGCCTGGAACAGCTGGTGGCAGCACGCTCCCAATGATAAATTTAGAATGCTGCCCTTATTGGCTGTGTGGGGAATCTGGCTTGCCAGAAACTGCCTTCACAGATACTTTCTTTCCCATTGCCTGATTAGTAGTAGAGGGAGTGGCCATTTATGAAAGCATACCCTCTCCCTCCTCTTCTCAGCATACCAGGCCTGTTCAGATAGAAGAAATAAAGGGCTCCATCCCGTGGGCTTACTTCGATGGGGCCTCAGATATGAATAAGAAATGTGGCACTGGTCTGGTTATCCACTTTCCCTCGGGGATTCTCCTCAAAGCATCCATTGGACTTGGCACCGGAACAAATAACTTTGCTGAACTAAAAGCCTTACATTTGCTTCTTTGCTGGCTCTCTTTGCGCAATGAGCGTGAGGCTCAGATATTTGGTGACTCTCTGAATATAATCAAGCAGGCCAATGGAATGCATCATTGCAGGAATTTTCTTTTAACTCCTTTGCTTAATGAGATTGTTCGACTTAAAAATTGTTTTTCTAAGCTTCAAATTTGTCATATTTTCAGGGAAAGAAACACAGAAGCAGACAACCTTTCTAAAAAAGGCACTGAGCAGGATTTGGGCGCATGGTCAGTAGAAGAAGTGGCAGACAGGGTGGCATGGCGACTTGCTTCTCCCGTTTTTTCATAACTTGTGAGCTGCTCACAATTCTCTTTCACTTTCTAGCTTTCTATTTCTTTGTATATACTGCTGCAAAAACTTTTATGTTATTAGATAAACTGTAACAGGACTCAGTGTTGTTTTCCTCTCATTGGAGGCCTGAGTTCCTATCTTTTTTTGATACTAAACTATCATACAACCAACACAGTGCCTACTATCTGGTTTTTTGACATGGTGGTTTGTCCCTCACCCTGTTTCGGCTGTTTTCCTACTAGGAAGCTGGGGGTTGGGGAAACCACAGCTTATCTATTTGTCCTAAAGAATGGTTTTGACAGGGTTGTTTGGAGGAATATCTGGAAATCTCCACAAACAGTTGTTTTTGGTTTCTCTGAAAGAAGGGAAATGAAAATGCTTTGCATTATGCTATGTAACCTTCTTATATCAATAGATGGTTCGATTTTTCTGCGGAAAAAAAAAAGTACAGGAAACAAACATTTCTTTCCTTAGCACCTTTACCTTACAATGATTCTTCACTATTAGATGCTTCTTAAGACTCACTATGACTCATCTATATATAGAATTTTCTTTACAATACCATGGTCTGTGAACCATGGGTGGGTCTCATAAACTCTGTATCACCTACCCACCTAAGGGACTAAGCCCCTTTGACTTCTACTAGCTTCATGCTTTGCTTCCACATGTCGTGGTGACTTTACATTTGTTGCAAAAAAATATTACAAAATTGACCCAAAACTTGACCAAAATGACCCCAGGGACCCTATCCCAACAGTTGTTTATAATTCATTTTAACCTTCTCTCACTTAATTGGTTGAACGTGCTAACAAATATTATATTTTTAAATATTTAACTCTCACTATAATGTTAATTTATAAAACATTTCAAATTTATATAGAAATGATGATAGCTACAAAGGAAGCATTAATAATAGCACTAGAAGTAACATACTACCAACCCATAATTTTATTTCTTTTCACTTCTTGAAGGCATCTTATAAAGAAAAATAAGAGCAAAGAGAAAAAATGATTGTTGTAAAGTTTGATAAATGGCTTAACGAATATCTTATAAAATTTCTCGAGGCACAACTCACACTAAAAAAATGCACCGACAATGATGGTGAAAAACATGATTGTGATGTAGAGATGGATATATCCTTGTGTCAATGCAAAAAAGTTAAAATAAATGTTAAATGATCATTTTAAAGACCATTAACAACCCAATGGGGTGAAAAAAAATAAATGAATTTATGAACATGATGATATTCAAATATGTGGATGCAATAAAAATGTTGCAACACAACCTTTACATGAATAAAAGAAAGTTTGATACCCTATAATTGACCATTATTCTCCTACTCTACCACATGAAAGAAACATTTGGTTGTTTAAACAATATATTTCATCATTTTTGAGGTGCTATATATTGTTTATTAAGAAAATGTTCTATTAACTTTATTTATATGAGAAAATTTCTTAATAAGTAAAAATATAATAATTATACATTATATATATTTTTGTGTCAACAATGCATTACATGACAAGGTTTTTGCAAATAAAATAACATTCCAAAAAAACTACTATAGAATTACAAACTACAATCATGGACCTAGGGGTGTTGTATGATTCCAATCATGTGTGCCCTTATTATCGGTAGAGATAAATTTGAAGGAGATAAAAAAAGTTCCCATAATGTCAATGATTTCATTAGGGGAGAAAAATGTTGAACTACATCTCAATAATGCTCAAGTTAATGTGATTTTTATAATGTAAATAATTAGCTTAATTAAAAAAATGGCATGCATTCAATAGAGGTAGTAATGACTTGATGAGAATATTAGCAAATTTAATGGAAATGAAACAGATCAAACCTTATTGGTTCTAAATATTTGTTGATGAGAAGTTGTGACATCTCCTATGGTTTAAATTCCACTTGTAAACATTGTAAATAATTCGTTGTAATTATGTAGCCAAAAATTAAAATGGTATGAGGTCTTGGGACATGGATTTTAGAGCTAATCAAGGAAATGCTTGGGAGTTTTTAAAAAGTTCTATGACAACTAAGGAGGTTGGTAAGTATGCATTTTAATGGGTTGGATAATTCCATTAATGGGTAGATAGACAAGAGGATAAGGTCCATGCTTCCTTGAAGAAAGGCAGAAGCAAGAGAGGGCAGTAAATTAAATTAGGATGACAACATTGTTGAGAAATTCAACCTATAGAATGTACGTGAAAAGTGGATGGTTGGATTGCAATTAACAAATAAGAAAGAGGAAGATCGTGGAGGATACATGGAACGAACACACATGCCATGATGGTTTTGCACAAATTGGTAGAAGCACACTGCTGGGAAATGAGTGTGGATAGACATAGTGGTTGCACTATCTAGGGATTGGTCCATTTAGACTACGAGGGGAAGCAAACAATTGGTTGATTGCAATAGAAGGAAGGGAAGGCCGAGAGTTTCTATGTGATAATCATTCATTCATGAAGGGAAATATTAAACAAGGTGAAAGAGGAGAAATAGTTCCTCATGAAGAGGAAGGGAACAAGAAAAATAAATTCAACAAGGAGGGAGAATTCAAAGGAAAATACAGACCAACTGAGGAAGCCCAAGGGAGTTTTACTGGTGGAGGATAGAGAGAAATGGCTTGCCAAATACTGATGAAGCCACCAAAAGTGGTTTTCCTTGGTACTGAAGAACCCATTGGGATGTTTGTGGATTGATGAAGTTACTATCTAGGAGACAGAGACACGCTAGTACTTGGGTGTTGAGGAAACACTAGGTGTGGCACTGGGCTTAGAACACTGGTGCTTTCATTCTCTAAATAACTACCAAAAAAGGTTAATATCTTCACTTCCATGGTAGTTTTACCAACTGTCGAACCTTCCCATATTAATCTCTCCTTGTCCTGTGGCTTTCCTAAGGGTTGAGGAATCAACCTAGTGTGGTTTTCTCTAGGAAATCAATGGGAAGTTTGTGGACTAAATATTCTCATCATTCCCAGCTCAAAAGCTTGGTGTTCTCAACACCTTAGCAACTAGAGCTTTAATATTTTCTGATGACAACCATCTCAATGAAGAGAAAGCACATCTCCTAAGTGTTTTCTTTTATAATGGGTATAGTAGACACTAATGTACTAAGGCTTTCCTCAGAGCTAAAAAAGGTCCTAGTGCTAAGAAAGATACCAAGGATTGATTTTCTAGTGTTCATCTTCCTTTTATCCAAGGGACCACTAACAATATTGCGAGGATCCTAAGGAAGCATAAGGTGGCGTCAACCTTTAGGCCTTTAAATACCATCCAGAGCTCCCTTAGATCTGTAAAACACCCAGTGGACCCCAAGAATATGAAGGATGTTTACATTATCCCATGCTCTTGTGGGACTCCCTACATTAGTGAGATTGGTCACTCGATTATTATCCTTATTTTCCCTTATTATCCTTTATTACATGAAACTTTAACATAGGGTGTTACATGATAGTATAGTTAAGTCGACTAATTTGGGTCATTCCACTATTCTTATTAGTCGACGTAAGTCAACTAGTTTGGGTAATTTAGCTAGTTAGTTGAGGTATGTCAACTAGTTTGGGTTGTTTTCCTGGTCTTGTAAATGAGCAATGTTGATTGGGATGAGTTGGAAAGGTCAGTCATCAAGTCTAGTTGACCAGGATGAGTTGATAGGGTCAGTCGTTGAACAAAGTTGACTAGGATGAGTCAGCAGCATCAGTCGACAAACAAACTGAACCAAATGAGTCGGTAGGGTTGTTTGATGAGCAAAGTTGACTTGGATGAGTTGGTAGGGTTGATTGTCAAGTGAAGTTAACCAGGATGAGTTAGTAGGGTCAGAGGTTGGGCTCTAGAAGGTACCACACCTTGTTAGTTTTTCCTCAAAGATGACTACAAGACCCCATGACCAATAAAAGGTTTCCTTCCACGTGAACTTGTCCATGATGGAAGGGTTACCACGTGGGTGTCACGGGGTGTACCATGAAGGCGCCATGTGGGAGCCATTGATGATGAGGCAAGGGTTTTTAAATGGTCTAACCTTAAATTGCCATGTCATCTGATCCATGAGTCAAATTGGGATGAAGTTTACATCATTGGAAAGTTCTCAACAAGATGAATACATTGGGATTGTATACCTTGGGTTTTGAATATTTTGATTCAGGTCAAAAAATTTATATCCCATCTCCATAACACGATCATTTTGAATATTATCATTGACCATTTATGGATGAAGGAGGTCCTAAAATAATAGTGGAAGAATAGCGCCATCCTTAGTTTACATCTCTTTTTGCTTTTATTTATTTATTAACATACAACAATATTTTAGTCTTGATGATATACCTTCTTATTTTTGTTATCACAGATAGGATTACCTGTTAACTCTTGACTTTATCATTGGGACTTTATGTCTAAAAACTATGTATGGTTACGAGATCTCTCTAGCTTTTTTGATGTGTAGCCATGCATGTAAATGGCTCATCTTAGAACTTGATTGCAATATTTTTTATGGTAGTTTTATGAGAGGTTTCTCTGCAAATCCTCTAGAATAAACTCTTGTAGCACATATATAGAATGTGATTTTGTTTTCAAATGAAATAATATTAGAACTCTTTTTCCTCAAAAAAAGAAGAAGAAGAAGGAAATTGGAAACTGAATCAACATAGCAACTACCTCGTTCAACCCTTAGTATGTGCTAGGGATAGTAGGGGGTATGTTATATGATTTTGTCTTGTAATGGAAAGTTTAATCTCTACTCCTAGAAATATAGTGTTTGAAGCAATATATATCCCATTGTTCTTATGAACTACAATATTTCACCTTAGATATTAGTTAATAAGGAACATCTGATGTTGGTTTTACATTAAGGAAATTAATATATATTTGGCACCTCTAACAGATGAATACAACTTTTATCTAACGATATTATCCTATTTATAATGTTTCTAGGCCATGTAATTCATCAATATTTTCTTCCTTCAATGTATTTTTTCCATACATACTTCTGTGTTTTTGATGCCTTCAAGCTATTTCCAGTAAATAGATTATTAGCAATATTGTTAGAGAAACAATGTCTCTAAAAATAGACATATATGTTTTTAGAAGTGTAAATTCAATTTAATAAGTGCATTATAATAAAGTACATCCAATAGGATAAGTCAAAGCATATATATAATATATTCATTCCCTTATGAATTTCCTCAGTCAAACTCTAAATATCCATTATAAAAATGTAACAACATTTACACTTAAGGAGTGAATTAAATAATAAAAAATCCAAAACCATAATTTCATTTGTAACTTTTCTTTAGTGCTCATGAATCAATGTCCACCATCTATATGGTTGCCTTTGGTATTGCCACCACATTATTGGTTTCCTCAATTCCTTCATATCCCTAATGGATTATATTTGTTTTGGAAATTTGCAAAATATTACCATATTTTATATTTTTATTTACGAGAAAACATACCTCTCCACAGGAAAGAGACTATGTAAATTGATTATTATTCTTTTGTTTACAATGTTAACAATTTTAAAATAGGCTTCCATTTCCCTGCTTTTCAAACAAAAAAATTAGTGCAATGCATTCCTATTGTTCAACTTTCCTAAAATTTTGAGGCACACTCATTCATTATTTTCTATTGCTCGATATAATGTTATGAGACATTATTAACAGTGGTGATATATGTTGTAAGTGCATTGTTGAGTACATTTTCACTAACATAAAATTTCCCTAGAGTCTACGCTCGTGCTATATGTTAAGTGCATTATTGAGTACATTTTTACTAACCTAAATTTTCCCTAGTTGCTAACACTCTAGGAAATTTATGAAGCAACCATTAGCAGTGCTTCTATACATAACATGAACATAATAAATTGATATTTAAAAAGTACATTTCTCACACTTATCAATGTGCTAAAACAAATGTAAGGGGAACCATAACCAATGATAGCTTATATTCCCCATAACCAATGATAGCTTACATATGCATTGGTAATTAGATTAAAATAAATTAATTTTTTATAACCTTCTCAGTGCACTTCAAAATGTACAAACATACCATGCTTGGTGTGTCCTATACTGAAATGTAGGTGTTCGAAATCACTATAAAGAATTAAAAAATAACTAAAAATGCACTTTTTAGCACAATATATAATGGTGGGAAACATTATTAATAGTGCCCATGTATATTATAAGTGTACTATTAAGAAAACAATTATCAACATTAATTTTCTCCGCTTGTTGATGCTCTAGAAAATTTACAAAGGCACTAATTTTACCTATAAAGCACACTATGAAGCTAAATTTAACAAATAAATTTTCCCGTGTTTATCATTGTGCTAAAACAATGTAAGGACGCACAATAACCATTAATCATTTACATCATTAATGCATCAATATTCAAAGTAATTTAATCCAAATTTATCATTCTTATATTTCACTTCAAGATGTACAAATGTACCTTTGGTGATGCCACTATGCATACAAGGTGTACCACTATAGTGTTGATGCCCCATACATATAGCCCTTTCTTTATCGATAATAACAATTAAAAAAAAAAAAAACTTTACTAGTTTATTAATGTTTAATCAAAAGCACTAATAATAATGTTTTGATCACCGAGACATGGTTTTGAAATTGTGTATATACAAATAATATGTACCTAGTAGTTCTACACACATTTTTTTTTAAATAATAAAAAAATAGTTTTAATATTTAATGAGTATTAGAAATGATAATTTAACCTACATTATTTTTGTTGTGTGTGTTTGTGTGTTTAATGATATTTATATGTGAATTATAGATATGATTGATGATAACATTTCTTAGAAACATGAGTTTGACATGTATAACTCTGTACATGAATGGGAGACATAAGAGAGGAAGAGGGATATGTACCTTCATCATATTCTAGTGTAAATTCATATCTTTTTTAGGAATTTTGTCCTCTTCAAGTTTTATCAGTCAGTACATCCCTTAAGGGTAACATGTACTTGTTGATGTAGTTGATCAGTCACTAGTATCATGCTAGGTAGGCATTTGAGATTGGTCTCCATTTATGGCACTTATCCTCACAAAAGCATATGTATTTCAACATTGAGTTGTCTAGGAGGGAGGAATTTTCCCACTTCACTTATTTATTACCTATCACTGTAGGAGAGGGTTAGTTGACATATATGCATATATATCTCAGTGTGAACACCATTAATCCCAATTTCTTCTAGGTTATTTTAAGCTAGTTTCATTTACATTCATTTTATGTATAAGAGGTTAGGTGTTTATCCATTATGGTGACAACACTCGCTCACTATGCCTCTAGTGCATAGTGCATTAGTTTCCCTCTAATGCACTATGTAGATAGTTTACTTTAGAGGCTCAAATTGATTAGGTTGTGTCAAGCCAAGAGGTAGCTCCTCAAATGAGAATATGTTTATTCATTTTGGTTGTTCATAGTTATATACACGAGGGAGTGACTCTTGAGTTTCATCTCCCGGTGACTCTTCATTTCCTCTTATTAATTATTTACACTATTTACAATTGTTCACCAAATCCTTATGATTAGGTCTTAACATTCCCCCTCTTAATCTAAAGGGATGTTGGTGAGTCCAAACATTGTTTTGAATCTTCCAAGCACTTTGGTGAATATGCTTGCAATAAGCTCATTAGTGGAACAATGGAAAAGATGGATTGTTTTGGCCTCAACATGATGTCGAATCAAATGATATTTTGTATTGATGTGCTTCGTTCGATCATGGAACTTTGGGTTCTTGTCCAACTTTATTGCAGAGGTATTGTCAATCATGAGTGGAGTCGAATGTACTTGTTTTACCTGCAAATCTTCCAGAATTTTCCTGAGCCACACAATTTCTTTTGTTGCCTCAGTTGCTACCACATATTCTGCCTCTATTGTGGAATCTGCTGGAACTGATTATTTGTGTGATCTCCAGGAGACAGCTCCTGATCCAAGACTCATAGCATAACCAGAAGTGGATACCCCAGTTTCTTTGTCTCCATCGAAGTCTGAATCAGAGTACCCAATCAAGCTGAAGTCACCCACCTATGTATACTTGAGTCTAAAGTCTTGAGTTCCCTTCAAGTACTTTAGAACTCTTTTTGCAGCAGACCAATGTTCCTCACAAGGCTTTTGCATAAACCCGGAGAGGATTCCAACATCAAATGAAATGCCTAGTCTGGTATTAGTCAGGTAGTTGAGACTTCCTACAAGCTGTCTATACTTTTTTGCATCCTCAAATTATTTTCCTTCAATGGATGTGAGCTTTAAGTTTTGTTCCATTGGAGTAGTTAGAGGATTGCATTCAACCATGCCAAACCTATTCAACAGATCTCCAATGTACTTATTTTAATAAAGGAATATGGACTTCGGATGTTGAGTTACTTCAATACCAAGATAAAAATAAACATAGCCCAAATCAGTCATTTCAAAACCTTTTCTAAATTCCTTCTTTATGGATGCAATGTAACTCTCATTGTTCCTTGTCATCAAAAGATCATTTACATATACCACAAGATATACAACTATTTTTCCAGCTTTTTTGACAAAGAAAGTTGCATCATCAAGATCATAATGTTTGAAATTGAGTTTCAGAAGATGCTCAGTATATTTTTCATACCAAGCTTGTGGTGCTTGCTTGAGGCCATACAAGGATTTCATAAGTTTGCATACTTTATGTTCATGTCCTTTCACAGCAAATCCTTCAGGCTGGGGCATAAAAACATTCTCTTTTAGTCTCCATTCAAGAAAGTAGTTTTTACATCCATTTGATGGACTTTCCAGCCGTTATGAACTGCTAGGGAAATGAGTGTATGGATGGTAGCCCATTTTGCTGTGAGCGAAAAAGTCTCCTCATAATCGACCCCTTCCTTCTGTGCAAAACCTTTTGCCACAAGCCTGGCTTTGTGCTTGTCAAGTGAGCCGTCAAATTTATACTTGTTCTTGTAGACCCACTTGCATCCAATTTTTTTGGTTCCAAATGGAGGATTAACCAGCTTCCAAAGTGCCATTCTTTATCAAGGCATCACACTCCTTTTGCATCACTTATTTCCTTTCATCGTGAGAAGTGGCTTCTTTGAAGGAAGTTGGTTCAAAATAAGTAGACAAATTCAATTAACAATCATAAGAAACATCCATATCAACAGGTGAATCAGAGTCATCTACATCACCTCCATTTTTCCAAGTTGAATTTCTTGTTCCTATCTTCCCAACCTCATCAGGATGAACACTTTCAAGTTTCTTCGTCAGCCACTTTGGGGGCCCTTTCTGAGATGGTCTAGGCTACTCGGTTGATTGAGTTTGGACTAAATCACGATTGAGTCTCCAAATTTTGTCAATCACATCACTCAAAGTATCATTAATGATCGGAGTTTCATGAGGGGGAGAGAATGCTTCAGAAGAAGATTCCACGGGTTGATCCAGTATAGGAATCCCCCCTTCAAGATGTGGAATTTGATTATCAAATTCTTGAAATGATTTTTCATTTGCGAATCTATCCAAATGATCAAGTTGCTTCTCAACAACATTGTCAGCTTTGGATGATTCAAGAAATATTACATCTCTAGATACAACAAACTTCTTATTTACTTCATCATAGAGATGATATGCTTTGGAGGTTTTTGAATGCCCCAAGAAGATACACTTACGACTCCTTGCACCAAGTTTGTTTCTATGTACCTTTGGTATCAAGGCATAACAGGTGGAACCAAAGACCCTGAGATGCTTTACCGAAGGAATGTTCCCATACCACATTTCATAAGGAGTCATTTTTCTAATAGCATTAGATGGACATCTATTATTTACATATACAACACATAGAAATGCATCAGCCCAAAACATCAATTTTACATTCTTGAAAAACATCATGGAGCACACCATATTTAAGATTGTCATATTCATTCTTTCAGCTACTCTGTTTTGTTGGGGATTATAAGGAACCGTTATTTGATTTTGATCCCATGTTGGTGAAGATAATTTTAAAATTCATTTGAAGTGTATTCTTTTCCATTATTATGTGAATAGAGCCAATATGAGATTGTGCATCATTTTCAATCCATGTATGAAAGATCTTGAATGTTTTAAAAGCATCATATTTGTTCTTCAATAAATAAACCCAACACATTCTAGTGTAGTCATCAATAAATTTCACCATATATTTATTTCCATTTGCAAAAGGAGCAAGCATTGGACCACATAAATCTGAATGAATGAGTTCAATTTTTCTATGTGCTCTGGAATGTGAATCATGAAAAGATTGTTTTCTATGCTTTCCTAGAATGCAATCATCACATTGCTTAAGTTTCCTAAGAATTGTAAGCAATCTATTAATACCATTTTTCTTCAACAAGTGGAGGCTTTCATAGTTCAAGTGTCCAAATCTAGCATGCCATAATAAACAGATTCTCATTTGAGGAGTTGCCTCCTAGTTTCCTTTTGCTTGCAATGACTCAAGATAATTTGAGTAAGTGGGATAAAGTGCCTTGAAAAAGCTATCAAAGGAATGTCCAGTTAAACATTAGTGACTTTGATATCATGCATAATAGATTTTACTTCTAATGCAAGAGTAAGAGGATCATCATTTTGTAATTCAAGGCTAAACAATTTAATCATGAGTTGAACAACTTCAAGTGTAGAGTGTGAGTCACAAAGTTCCTTCATTTTTTGTAAGGATTCAAAAGAATTTGAAAATGGTGAAATATAATGTCTCACCTCTTCATTTGGTGATGCTACAATCAAGGGATAAGCCTTGTTGTTCTTATTTTCCCAAATGGTGAATTCCTTGCCTAAGGTAGGTTGTTCTAGTTCTTTCTCTCCGTCTCAAACACACACTCATTTCCACAACTCATTAAAAATGAGTGTGTTTGATTTTCCGTGACCATTCTGGATAGTTTTCCTCGCTGGTGAGAACCACTCCCACAATAGATATCAATGAATGCATTTTAAAATTATGTGTACTGTAAAACTACTTCTGCTACCAATGTATAAAATTTGTACTTCTGGTGGTAAAAAAAATTACAATATGATATGTACAGAGCAAAGCTATTACTAGGGAAGGGTATATTTGGGAGAGGGAGTATGTGGGGGAGGGAGTATGTAGGGGGGTATTAAAAAAAAATGGGTGTATATGGAGGAGGGTCAATGTATTGACTGAACAATGGAAGCGAGGTATTTACCATGCAATGGAGTAGGGGCAACACAGTTTTATGGAGGGGTAGTGCATTTGTATGGTGGGACTGGCACTATGAGTTAAGAGGGAGAGGCGGGGGTGTTGCGGGTTAAGAGGGAGCAGAGGGAGCACTGCGAATTTTTATAACAACGTGGAATATCAACAGAGCAATGATTAGAGTATGGAAAATGGGCCAAGGAGTATGACAGGGACTCAAGACAATGCTCACAAAATAGTGTGCATGCCATGAGTTGATGATGCGAGTATGGGAGGTGCTAGAAGCAGTGGGAGCAACTGTGTGAGAGAGTCACATGCGCTATGGGAGGAGGTCGGTATTGTGTATTATGAACAGAGATAGTGGTGTATTATGATATCAAACACAGTGAAGAGAGTGGTATGGCCAACGGACAGTGGTATGGTCAGCGAACGATGGTAAGAGCATATACTTTCATAACAATACAAAACGGTGTATTAAACAACGTGAGGGAGGTGTTATGAATGATACCAGAGTAATACCAAATAGCATGAGGGAGCAAATGATTATGTTGCACGGAAACAGGGAGTCGACAACGTTGAAAACAGTGCATCTCAAAACCACAATGGCACCACAATAGTCGAGTCCCTTCTTGCAGTGGCGTTTAGGGCTAGTCCTTCGATTCTGCTTCTACAATTTTTGGACTTAGCGAGTTTTGACAGATTTGGGAATGCTACTTTTAGAATTGAAGGTGTCAATATCAGATGTTGGAATAGATCATTTGGCTAGAGCTTGTGGCTATTAACCTTTGCGTATAATCCAACCTTTTCTGTAATGCAATATCACAAAATATGCACTCACTGCACCACAATACACTAAGAGGTGTCAGTTCTACAATATGGGTAGAACATAGGTAGAAAAGGAGTTACAACGACAGGAATTCTAAAAATAGAGTTGGCTCTGATGCCATGTCAGGCCAGGAGGTAACTCCTAAAATGAGAATATGTTTATTCATTTAGGATGTTCATAGTTATATACATGAGGTAGTGATTCTTGAGTTTCATCTCCTGATGACTCTTCATTTTCTCTTATTAATTATTCACACTGTTTACAATTGTTCACCCAATCCCTATTATTATGTGTCAACAGGTTGTCTTCCACCTTCTTGTGACAATTTTTTTTCTTCGATCATTGTCATGTCTGGTTGATGAATTTTTTTTATCTTTTATTAGTTTCTAAATACCTTTTAATTCTTTCATAAGATAACTAGAGATATTGTTCATTTACATTCTCAAACTAGGGATTTAGATAATACTTGTGAACTGTCATGCATTTTTTAAAATTCCCTTGAAATGATACCAAAAATTATAGGCTTCCTAATTACCTTTTAATTGTTTCAAAATATAACTGGAAAAAATATTCATTTACTTTGCCAAACCAGGTATTTGTATGATACTTGCAAACTATCATTCATTGTCTATGCCATAGGCATTCATTTATCTACTTCTCTAGTTATGAATTTGCATAAGAGATAAATGATCATATCAAATGGTTTCAAGGTATATATGGAACATTCACCGATGTTAAGTATAACAAGATAGCAACAAGATAAATCTAATTGTGAATAAAATAAAGTACTCAAGCTAGGCTTGGAAGCAAGGTGTCGTGAACTCTACATGGATTAAAGGAAGTAAAACTAGGATAATCTAATTTCAACTAGCCTAGAACCAAGATGTTTCTAACCCAACTGGATGGAATAGAAATGAAATGAAATGAAGTATAACTATATTTAGAAAGGAGACTTCAAATAATTGTTAAAGAGGAGCACACATTTCTAGTAACTAGGTATAAATAGTGATTGTACAAAAAACTAATTTCCACTCTCAATCCAGTAGATAAAAATGAAGAAATTTTCACATGGATGACTTGATAACTTTCTAAATTCAACACAACTTAAACAATTAGACCACATAGACAACAAGATGGGAAGTATGTATATTGAAAACAAAGTTTTATTTCTAGTGTTTTAGCAATAAATAAATGGTAATATAACACAGGAATTTTAAGAAAAATGAATTCAGAAACTAGATCGATGCTTCAAAACCTTAGTACTCATCCAAGGAGGGGGCCCTACTTCCCTAGCTGAGGCATTGGGTGAATCCTTCAATCAAAATCTCAAATCAAATATTCATTAACACAAGCAAATTATACAAGAACTAGTTCAACACTTTGTCTTATTTGGAGAAAATATATTTTTTATTACAATATTGATGATACCATTTACCTAAATTGGTCAATAGTTTTTATAAAAATTACATTTCCCTTTCTTAGCACAAAAGGTTTGAGAACAACCATGAGGTTCTAGTATCCTTGGGATGTTCTTCATTTAATTCTAATAGGTTGACTAAGATAGGGAAGAGTACAAAAATAGTCTTTGCCATTTTCATCAATTTGTCTTCATGTTAGTAGGGGACATTGAGTAGTTATAACTGGGTGTGTTGGCCTTCCATGCATTTTTTTCCTCTCTCCATTGTTCAAATTGCCACTTAATCACTATAGTGGTTTATCAATTACCACTACTATTGTATATGAATCTATCTTCATTGGTGTATGGTAACATGAAATAACAATGTCAACAATCCATTGATGTTGTGGCAGCAATCAACTATTGGTGTTGCAGCAAGATCAAATAGTGTCACAAAAATATTTCTAACATTGCAACATCACATCTAGTGTTGTAGAAATGCATCTAGTGTTACAACAACTACAATAACACATGTAACCTATTTTGCACCAATTATCACAAGACTCTTCATGAGTAGTCCAAAAGGTTTAAGTTCTTCTTTAATTACATTAGCATAAAATACTAAAATGACATGAGTTACAAGAAATCAAACAATGGGAAAAAATAAAAATATTATTACAAATAGGTATAACTAAAAGGACAACTAGGATTATAGTAAAAAATTATCAAAATGAAAATATAGGGAGATTATATTAAGTGGCCCAACTAGAAAATATAGGTTGGCCCAACTAATTTTACAAGTCGATCCCATAAGTGAATGCAGAAACACTATAAATAAAGGATATGTGAGTGCATATGAATCCCATACAAGAAATAATGGATTTGACGTGCAAAAAATAAGTTGGGGGATAATCTTGGGGCTTTAAAAATGGAGCAAAAATGTGAGAACAATCCATATTGGAATTTTTTCTATAACCTTTCTTCTAGGATGTTTCAAACTATGAAATTTTGAGCATATGAAGGAAAGAAATTCATGTACATGTTATAAAATTTTAATGATTTGGTTTTCTATAATTTTGGATATATTCCATATGGAATTTAGGGTTTCTAGATAGTCAAGAAATAAATTTCAAATAGCTCAGTTTAGATTTTTCACTATAACTTATTTTCAGTGATGATTTAGACTCCGGAATATTGAGAGACTTGGGGAGACATAAAATATTACCTTAAGAAGAAATTCCAAACTTTGGTTCATAATAATTTCATAAATATTCGTTATGGAAGTCAAGGTTTCTGATTCATCCTCAAATCAACTTCAAATAGGTTAGCTTTGGTTTTGTATGTAACTTCTTTTCTAAGACATTCCATATTGTGGAATCTTTAAAGATATGAGTAAACATATAGGAGTGCCTCAAGTAAAATTTTTAGAATCAAATTTGCAAAATTAAATACATTGCATTGATCCAAACTTAAACAGGAATGCAAAAAAAACACTTCATTTCATTAATACAAAAATATTGAACTATGCTTACAAACAGAATGGAAATAAGATAGCTTAGGCGATGGTAGCTTACCTCTGAGAAGAGATGTGGTGGCTACATGCCTCTGAACTGTCTTACAATGAGGCTCAAGGGCCTATTTATTATTGGAAAACATGTGAAAACCCTAAATGACCAAAACCCTAACCCCAGGAGATGTAACACTAAGAGTTTGTGGGCCCCATTGGGGTTAGTTGGGCAGCGAACTTCCGGGGGTCGTAACTTGGTCATATTATCTCTATTTGGCACGTACGATACCTTGTTGGAAAGGTCTCACCGAGTACTATAGGTTTCACCACATGCCCTGACTATGGCTATTGTCTTACCAGGGACCCAAAAATAAACACCGTTTAGGGAGTCAAAACTGCTATGGAAGTTTAGGACCCGAAAAACTGTTAAAAATAATAAATGTTGAAATGAACAAGGAAACAAATGAAACTAACTAGGGTGTCTAGGTGGAATAGGCGGGTGGCCACCAATATCCACCTAGATCATTCCTCCCCCCTTAGGAAGTAATGGTCCCCATTGCGTGAAAAGTCTCCATGAGGTGAGGAAATTTCTGTTGAACTTGGTCCCTGGTGAACTACTTGCTCTAGTGAAGGAGTTGGCCTGCTTTGACAAATCGATATAACTATATCCTTTGTTGGTGAGTGTTCTTGATCTGTGTGTCCATGATCTGATCGGTTGTGGCTTGTTCCATGCAGTCTGGGTTGAGCTATATTGGTGTGAGTTGTTCTGCAATGTTAGATGTGTCCAACAATGGTGGAAAGTATGGCTGAAGGAGATCTACATTGAACAATGGGTGTAGACAAAGGAACGATGAGATGTTGATCTCAAAAGCATTGTCACCAACGACCTTGGTGATGGTGTATGGCCCATATGGGAGCGGGTAAAGCTTGCAGTGGGGTCCAGCAAGGCGCTCCTTCTACAACTGTAGCCAAACTTTATGGCCCACCTGGAACTTGTGTGACACTTGATGTTGATCATGGCACTTCTTGTACTTACATAGGGGAGACTTTCATCCCACGTGTGTGGATGATTCAATTTGTACATGCACAGAATGTGTACAATCGTCCTGTTGACAACCTCTATTTTGCCATCAGTTTGGGGATGGAAAGTCGTGGACTTAGTAAGTTTTGTATCCAACATTGACCAAATACTTGACCAAAATGCACATAGGAATATACTGTCCCAATCTGAGACAATGGACTACAGGATCCCAAAGTGTAACCACATTCGCTCAAAGAAGAGATTAGCAGTGGCCTCTGTTGTGATACTCTTCTTGTAAGCCTCCATGATGGCCACCTTAGAGAATCTATCGATGACCACGAAAACACAATTGTTGTCGTTCTTAGTAGAATGAAGTCCCGACATGCAATCCATGGAGATAGGTTTCCGAGGTCGGCTAGGAGTAGGTAGAGGAGTATACATGCCTTTCTTCTTGATGGTTGGTTTGGAAATGATGTAGGTGGTGCAGGATCTAATGTACTTCCCAACATCTAACGATTTTTTGGCCAATAATGTAGAATTTCCTGTAGATTCACATGCTCATGCAATGTACCAAAGCCCACGATAAGAAACTTTGTCACAAATCCTCCTATGAAACGATCAATCTAGTGATTGACAATGTGTGCGATATTATCTGCAGAGGCTTCCAATCTCCACACTAGCTCTGGGGTCCACATTATTGGACCGTCAAGCCTCCACCTTCCTTTTCCATCTACCAATTTAGCGATCCACTCGTATAGTTCAATTGGGAAGGAGCAGAAGAAATTTTTGTGTATCTCTATGTATAGATATCTGTCCAACCATTGTTCTTTTGTCAAGCATGGATTTCTATTTTCTTGCGCTGCGAATTCGTGGGTTGTTTTATCCAACCACTTCTCAATTTCTTCTTTGTTGGATTCCAGTGATGCAACATCACACATCTCTTTATGCAGATCTTGGTCCCAGCAATAGAAGCATTTTTTGGCTTAGTGGGTCCCGACCCAGGTTCATAGTTAGTTTCACCAAACAAATCCCTACACTACTGGCCCTTTCGACATCAATTCCTGGAGCAAGGACTCAGGTCTCACCCGCAGCAATATGGGGGATGATGGAACCAAGTTTTTGCACCCAGAGATCAGTGTAATGTCATTTTATGCCCTAAATATACCTTCACACAGAATGATAAGCCTTTAGTTCTTATTGGTATAATTATCTTAATCAACCTCTAGATCTCTACAAAGGTCTACAACTATCTTTCATAGACCCTGAATAGGCAGATCAACTACTCACGCGCATCAAAGATTACTCTTAAACCTGTAATTACTCAGATCAGCTTAAGTGTTTGATAACTTTAACATGTAACAAGATATTCTTTGTGTAAATAGTTAACATCAATTTCATTCATATAACAATACAAATCATGTAAAGTCATGCATCAATACAATATTAATTCACAAACCCATCATTCATCATAACATAAAGGCACATTCATTCATAACATAAGTAAATAGAAAAAACATGGGAATTTCTAGAATAATCTCTTTATTAATACCTCAGTTCTGCTTACAGACTTAAGACTTCCCTGTGCACTCAGCTGCAAAGGTCTCCACACTCAGTTGTGAACTCCACTCTAGGCCTCTACGCACACAGCTGCAGAGCCTCTATTCTACTGTAAGATGTTTTTGCTCTTCCTTCTATTTACCCATTACATTCATCTTCTTCATCACTTTATGCCTTAGACTCTCTAAGACTCTCCTATTTATACAATCCCATGGTCCCTAAACCATGGGTAGATCTTCAAAATCTGATTCAACTTACATAAAAGAAGGGTAAACCATTTATTACACTTTGACTATCTACGCACTCTACAACCATAACTTGTGGAGACTTTACATTTTATACAACAAAAATTGGTATTTTTGCCCTAAAACCTAGGATTTTGCCCCAAAATTAACCCTAGGGGACGTTGTCCCAACAACAGGCTTAGTCAATGTAAGCTTGGTCAGTTTAGCTTTCGAGCTCTCTCTCTATTCTCTCTCTCTCTCTATCTCTCTCATACTCTTTAACACTTAGAGTTTCTTGGAGCACTCTTGGGGAGTGTCGCATACTTGGCGTTTTGGAGAAAGAAGGCAAAGGGAGTGTAGGAAAGTGTAAGAGGACATCAGGATCAACAACTACATCGAGTTTTTCTTACAGGTACCAAGTTGCATGTACGTTTTCCTCACTATTTTTGGCATGCATGGTGCATGCATGTGGTTTATTGGTTATGATATGCCACTAGCATGGAGGATTACCTGGATTGACAATGGATTTGCCTAGCCTTTCCATTTCCTGGATAGCCATGGTGTTGTGTGTTTATTTCTTTGTTTTTTCTGGTTGGTTCTCATGTTTCCTTTAGCTTGGGTTGAGTTATTAGTTCCTGGAACCTTGGTTGGACAAACTCTCCAGAAGCTCTGTAATGGCTTGGGTTGATCTATTAGTCCTAGAGCCTTGGTTGGGAAAACACTCTAGAGCCTTGTAACAACTTGGGTTGAGATTCCCAGAGTCATGGTTGGACAAATGCTCTAGAGCCCTTGGTGGGTTGAGTTACTAGTCCTAGAGCCTTGGTTGGACAAATGCTCTGGAGCCCAATATAAGATGTGGGTTGAGTTACCAGTCCTGCAAGTTGGGTTGGAACAAACACTTTGGAGCCCTAGAAGGCTTAGGTAGAGACCAATTCGATGATGGTTTTGTGATGTTTGACCATGAGGTGGAATCATTGTTTGATGGGTTGAGGTGGTTGGCCTCTAGAAGCCCTGGATGGTTTTGGATTGATGGGCTCTATGATATCACACATTCATGGTTGGAATATGGCATGGGGGTGAATGTTTAAAGAGAGTTTTGGCTCAGTCATTCTACAGTAGAGTGGAACATGGTAGTCCCATACCGAGTTGGCCTTTGCATCACTAATGTGAGTTATTTCTCCTTGTTATCCCACGAGTATTATACTGGTTTATATGTGGATTATATGGTTGTTGTTTTCTTGGTATTTTTGTTGTTATTATGATGATTATGAATATGTATTATGACATTAGCTATGTATTTCTCTCGTCATGTTTTTACTTGTAAATGAATGAATAATGTATCTATGACCTAATGGATGAAACTGCAGCTAAAGTAATAAGGAAACAATTCCTCATAGCGAATCTCAGATAAGTATGAGACCCCTATGCATAGATATGTCATTTACACTTGTAGATTGCATTGATGCCAAGAGTTTTATAGAATGTCAGTCCTAGTTGGGGATGGTCAGGCCTAGTCCTGGAGTTAGTTTTTGATTTATTAGTCTTGTCATCATGTGTTTAATGGATTTCGGAAGTTACAAAAAGTTCTGGAAAGTGGTCGAAATACTAAGCTTGAAAAGTTCCTTAAATTCCCCGGACTCTGGCACAGGTCTGCTGGAAATATTCCCTGGACACAAGCATGCAGGCTTGTGGGATCGTCTAGAGCTCTCTAGATGCTGGCAAGCCCATAGCATGGGAGGCTTCCAGAGTTTTAATAGCTTAAAAACTCAATGGGACCCAGGGGCTAGTTAGCAGAAAGGTTGGGATGGTTCCTAGGGGTACTATTTTTGAAGTTGAAGGTCTGTGTGGTGTGTTTCCATCGGTTCCACTTCCTTAAGGTCACCTAGGAAGTCGAATCATACCATAGTAGTCTTTCGTCACATGTTTACCCCGATTGGGAGGTTACTTGGGTAGATGTGGGAGGAGGGTGTTACATTAATGAAGCAAGGTCCAAATGATCTCTCAAGAGAAGAGAAACTCTTGGTAAATATGATGAATGAATGGGCCGAATAGGGCATGGGTAAACTATCCAAGGAAAATTGAGAACAATATGTTTTTGCCTACCTCAACTAGAAGATGAAACAACAACAATCCGTAGGATAAGGACTAGTAGTTTGACACTTTCAAGCCCTCAAAGAGAAATGAAAATAAATTATCATCAAAGTTTTAACAAAATATCTCAAAAAAGGGAAGAAAACCTAAAAAGAAGCATTGTAGAGTGTATTAGAGAATTTATTAAACTGTGTGAGGTAAATGCCTTACCGAAGATATCTTTGCCTCAATTGAAACCTTCACCATGAAGATTTTATCATGGAATATCCAGGGGCTAAATATAAAAGGGAAGCAACACTATCTTAGAGAAAGGAAAAGGATTAGTATGGAAAAACCTATGGTTGTAATTTTGCAGGAAACAAAATTGATGGGGGATAAAATGCTTGCAATCGCTGAAAATTGTTTGAAAGGTTTCTAAACTATGTCCCTTGATGCAAGGGGTAGCGAGGGTGGCCTGAGAATTTGGTTGAACCCTTTTGAATTATTTTTTCAAGGGTAGATGGCCAACCCTAAAATATTGATGGGAAGACTCCATTATGGCAGGACGAAGGAGATTTTCTTCTTAACAATAGTGTATGGTCCTTCCATGGCTTGGGATAACTGATGGATACTAAACAAATGTTCGACAATCCTTTATGGGTTTTTGGTGGATATTTTAACATCATTAGATTGCTCATAGAGAAAAGAGGAGTGTATAGATTGGATCATGAATCTGCCTCTTTTGACAGGTACATTGAGCAACTCCAACTGGTAGATATCCCAACCATCAATGGTCTACATACATGGAACAACTGTCGAGGATGAAAACAAAAAATAGTGAGTTATTTGGATCACTTTCTTGTCTATGAGGGGGTCTTGTATAAAGACATTTTTTTGAAGCTACAATATTTCTATGCATTTGCTTATACCATTGGCCTATTATACTAGAGCTAGATTTGAAGAAGTATCCCCTTAATCATCCCTTCCA
Organism: Pinus taeda; assembly: GCA_000404065.3. NCBI lineage: Eukaryota > Viridiplantae > Streptophyta > Pinopsida > Pinales > Pinaceae > Pinus > Pinus taeda. The sequence goes on along the minus strand of APFE031518483.1, from coordinate 49,754 downwards.
GTTTGAAAGGTTTTTGTTAAAAAACTATGGTTTTGTTGAGCTCTTAAACAAGTGGTAGTTGAATATCCATATCTGATGTAAGTCTAAAATGCAAACATTCCAGCTAAATCTTAGGGCATTAAAGAAACTAAAAAAATGGTGGAATAAGAAGATTTTTGGCAACATTTTAGAAGATAAGGTGATATTATAAGGTTAGATGCAAAGGATACAATAGATTTTGATCCTGGAGGGAATATCCCCTAAGTTGGTAGTAGATGAGGGGTTAACTCTTCATAAATTGGAACATCGATGGAAACAAGAATAAATCCTCTGGAAACAGAAGTCTAGGGTCAAGGAGGGAGAAAGGAATTCCCAATTTTTCCATAACTCCATGTTACAATGACGTCATCATAATAGGATCTTCTCTATTCTTAGAGTTGATGGGGAGAGAAAAATCCACCACCAAGAAATTGAACACGAGTTGGTAAGTTTTTATCAAGACATTTTGATTGAGGTATCCTTCCAAATACAACCAACTATCAATTCAGTTCTTCATCATATCCCATGAATAGTTAGTAAGGACCATAATTTTTCTTTGATGCGACCAATATCATTCTAAGAAGTGGAAATGGTGTTTATGCATATATCTAGGAACAAGGCACTAGGCCATGATGGTTTTACTTATGACTTTTTCAAGGCATGTTGGGGATTCCTAGGTATGAATATTCATGAAGTGGTGGAAGAATTCAATAAAATAAGTCAATATATGTTTCTCTCAATGCAAATTTTCTCACCCTTATATCCAAAGGATGAAATTCATAGAAACTTAGTGGTTTTAGACCTATTACACTCTACAATATTCTATTAAATATTTCAAAGGTAATCGTAAATCGATTGAAACCCTTGCTCCTAGTTTTAATATCATTGGACATTACCAGTTTTGTGAAGGGACGACAGATTACAGATGGAATCATTGTGGCATAGAAAATTATACACTCCCTAAGGGTGACAAAAACTCCAGCTATGATAATCAAACTAGATATGTCTAAGGCTTATGATCGAATTAGTTGGGATTTCTTGTTATAGGTCTTACATGCTTTTGGATTCTCTCAGAAATGGATATACTAGGTGGAATCTCTCATTTCATCGACTTTTTTCTTTATCCAAATCAATAGGTCACATTCATTCACGTTCACCTCCTCTAGAGGTTTGAGGCAAGGAGACCCTATCTCACCCTTTATTTTTATTCTAATTATGGAATGGTTAGGGAGAATGTATAAGAAATCATGTGCTTTGGGTCATATATCTGGTCTTTGTTTGTTTGGAAAATATCTTCCTATCACGCATCAACAATTTGTTGATGTTGTACTCTATGGGCCACCCGCATTAAAGGAATTAAGAGGACTACAAAATATTTTACAAACTTTCATGGATGGTTTAGGAACATTGGTAAACAATGATAAAACCAAAATCTTCTTCTTTATTTGCCAAAAGGTTATACAAACACACCTGACTCGAATATTGGGATTTTAAGGGGCTAGGTTGTCATCTAAATATCTGGGAGTTCCTTTGGTTTTATATTACAACCAGGTCTCAACATGGGAAGATCTTATAGAAAGAATCGAGTGAAGTGTTAGAAATTTGGCTTTTCGAGCCCTCAATTTCCCTAGTCACCTAGTTCTTACCAAAGCAGCATTGCAAGCAATTCCGAACTACCAAATGGTGGTAATGCCCATACCCAAAATAGTTTTTCATCATTTCCATTCTTTATGGAGTGACTTATTATGGAAGGGATTAGTAATCACGAAAGTAGTCTCTTGTAGGATGGGACAAACTGACTAGATCAAAATCAACGAGAGGATTGGGACTACATGGTCCAAAATTGACTAGATATGCCTACGTATGAAATTATGGTGGCTTTGATTTAAGGGAGGCCCTAAACTCTAGAAGCACATTTTGCTTGGAAAATATGTGCCTCTACATGCACTGGAGGAACAAATGCATTTTGATGGTACCATTCAAGGATCTGGTACCTGTGCTTGGGCGTAGAAATGTAAAGATCTCGTTAGATGATAAGCCTTCTAGGATGTAAAAGGAGGAATGATAGTGTCTCTCTGGGAGGTAGCTTGGCAGCAGCATCATCGCTGGGAGGAGCAACAAAGCCTACACTTCATTAAAATCTTATCAAAAGCTTTGGGCACTAATAAGATAGTAGACTTTTGGAAACCACTGGTTGATATACAATAGAGGCAACAATGTAAGGATAAAAGTGATTAGCCTACCACTAATGCCACATATCCATGGTATTATTTTTGAAGGATACTTGAGGACATGCATATTAGGTTTTATTAGAAAAATGACATTTTACAATGGGGAGAAAAATCATCTGGTTCGTTTTCTTTTAAAGAAGCTTACTCCTTATCGATAGATATTTCATCAAAAGATAAGGCAATCATGTGGAATTGGATATGGGATGGTTCACGGTGGCTGAAGCTATCAACTTTCCTCTAGTTAACCACTTGGGGGTGTACCATCACCTAGGATCACCTTCATAGAAAGGGATATGAGGGACCGTCATTATGTCAACTTTACTTTCAGGCAAGGGAGCCAACAAAGCATATTTTCCTTATATGTATCTTCATAGGAGGAATTTCAGAATTTCTTCCTAAAATATTGATATGTACTCGAACCTCCTTTGCAGATTTGAAGACTCTCTTAGATCAATGGTTTTATCAAAAATTCAAAAACCCTATTGTTTCACGAGCTTGGTAATTGATGTTAGGTTTTACCCTTTGGAACTTATGGAAAGAATGAAATCTCAGAGTTTTTAGTATGAAAAAAATGTCAACGTCAACATTAAAAGAGGTGATCCTTCTCAAACTTTGGGAAAATATTCTTGTGTCCTCCTAGACTATTAATAATTGGCAAGTGGAGGAGTTGAAAGGGCATATTTTGAAGGCACTCAACTTGAAATCTTCTATATATGTTTCCTATCTATCTATTCTGTCATGTCCGAGTCATCCTACCACCAACTCATATACTCCAGCCCCAAGCTCCTTCTTGAAGTTGAATTTTTATTGTGCATCCAAGTGAAATCCTTATGCTACTGGATATGGAGATATTTTTTGATATGACAAACCATAACCTCTTCATATACAAGCATGTTCATTCAATGTGACCACAGAAAACCTTGCAGCATTCCTTGCTATTGAAAAAGGATTACAAATTTTTGTTAGAGAAGGTTATCATTGGATTTAGTTTCACGAAGATTCTCAGGTGGTTATCTAGTGTATCCACGAATTTTTAAGTGGCCACCCCACACACAAAATTACATTACTGGCCTTTACAGGAGGTGGTTTCCAATATTGAGGTCTTATTCCTACGGTTTGATTACATCATCCCTCAACATACATGACAGGAAGGAAACAGGGTAGTGGATGCATTGGCCAATTTGGGCATCAAGGAACAACACCTAACCTTGGATGAAGCCTGGCGAATTATGTCACTTAGGGAATATTTCCAAAAGAATAAAGAAATGAGTGGAGCAGGATAGGTCTTCACTGGAACCCAATGTCCTCGATGTGGGTGTTATTAAGACCCACTAAAATAATGTGAATCATGATTAACATGCCAACATATGAATGGAGCATGGGTTGGTGGCCTTTGGAACGTGAGCCACACCCTACAATTGTCCCCTCTTAGTACTTGCGTGGCATGTTTTTCGTTCATAATTGAGATAGTCTAATTCAGTCCTGTCATTTTAAATACTTGCAGGTGATAGCACTTGCAATGGAGCACAACATTCTCTCTGTTATATGGGATCATCACTTAGAGATTGATATGTTTAGGTTTTTTCAAGTCAGTTGATCATGGTCTTAGGAGATCCTACTATACAGTGCACAACGCTCATTCATGAGCATATGATTTATGGGAATTTTTTTGGTCTTTAAAGAGTCTGCCAGATTGTACACATGTCCTTCCTTGTACCTCACACACTCATAATTACCTTCAAATATTGGGTCCTCTCACGTCAACGACCCTTTATAAATGCATGGATATTTTCACAGGGTGGTAGCATAGTTATGTTATCTGCACTAGTGAAGAGGGTTTCTCCTCATACTGCGACTCTTGGTTTTAGTAGTCGATATCCTCAAGATTTAAGGGAGGTTTGTTTCCTTACTATTATCATCCTTATTATAGTTTTTATCCATTGTTTATGACGCAATCCTCCTAGTACCATCTATGTTACTTTGGGAGTTTAGGTGAGGGTCAATATTTTTCATCCTCTTTCTTCATAACACAAGTACTAGTTCATATTTTGAACTAGTGGTAGTTCTACTCACCTCGTCGCTTCAAGGTTTTGATTTTTCTCACATTTCTTTCAATTGTCTAGTTCTGGTTTGTAGGGTTTGGTACCCAAGTACCTTTTCCATTTCGTTCGGATGGTATTATTTTTTTGTGTAGTACTATAACTTACTTCAGGTCTTCATTCATCCATTTTGTCTGTCTCTCATAAATTGAAATATATTCAGTGTTAGGGTTGGTATACTTGCTAAAATTTTGTGAAATTTCGTTATTTATTATTCCTTATACAAACTCACTTTCCCTTCTCTAGTTCTTTGTTTATGATTCCATTCTTGCTGAGCCTACTACCTCTTACTTGAGAGTCTATCTCCTTCTGTATTTTCCTCAAATCCTTTCTCTCTGGTATTATGGCTCCTTGGCAAAGAATGCCAAGCCACTAAGGTGATGCAACTAGCTCATCTTCCTCTCACTAATGGTTGTTTGGATGGGAAACAATGGCGAACTACTTTGAATTAGTCCCTCCTAAAGTGAGGAAGGAGATTCTCCTCCTAGATCCAAAGGAGTTTGGTGACTAGACATATTTCCTCGGTTCTGCGGTCGAAGGTAATCGCCTCAAATGGATTTATAGCTTGGGTAAGTTCAAGGAGCATTGGATCCACTTCCTTCACTCATTCACAATGCACCAATAGATGGAACACTACTGCACATGGTTCTTTGAGACAAGTAGGTAGACAACTACAATTGTTTTTTGCAGGTCAGTAGGACATCAAGTAAATTCTTTGGAACATTCGCTTCAGCTTGGATGACATTGTGATAAGATTAGCAAGAGTGGAGAAATATGTGGTCTTAGACTCAGAAACTTAGTTTAAGGAGATGAATGAAGCATCGACAATTATTAACATGCTACCACACAATGTCTCTTCTCTTGTTTTCGCCTCTCGAGATGCAAAATCCTCTCCCCTTTCTCCATTTATTATCTTTGATTAACAAAATTTGATGGAATTAGAGGGTTTTATGCACACATCTCTATAGTTGTATGTCGTCATGGAACTGTGGAATGTAGTTGGATTTTTTCTTTGGCCTCTTCATGATCAACATAATATTATTTTTTCCTCCTTGTATCTTTGTTTTTCTTTCAATTGGACAGAACAAAAATGCACTTTGAGGCTTATTTATGTATCGTTGTTTTATTGTCAATCTCCCTAGTATTTTTTCAAAAGTTCAAGGATATCGGTGGTCAAGTCTACAAAATTTAGTTGGGTCTCTTTGATTATGTGATAGTCAAAACTTTTGTATCTTAACTTTGAACTAGTAACAATGGTGGTATTTTGGATACACATGGTTGAAGCAATGGACTTGTAAGGTAGTCATTTGGGAACATGGAACATAAATATCTATCAATGTAATATCCTATTTTATTAATGGAAATTAGTTGCAGAAGCTTACCAAAAAAAGGACATCATGAGTAATATGGTGTATTTTAAATTAATTTATGGTGTAAGATTTTTTTGCTCTTCCTTCTATTTACCCATTACATTCATCTTCTTCATAACTTTATGCCTTAGACTCTCTAAGACTCTCCGATTTATACAATCCCATGGTCCCTAAACCATGGGTAGATCTTCAAAATCTAATTCAACTTACATAAAAGAAGGGTAAACCATTTATGACACTTTGACTATCTACGCACTCTACAACCATAACTTGTGGATACTTTACATTTTATACAACAAAAATTGGTATTTTTGCCCTAAAACCTAGGATTTTTCCCCAAAATTAACCCTAGGGGACGTTGTCCCAACAACAGGCTTAGTCAATGTAAGCTTGGTCAGTTTAGCTTTCGAGCTCTCTCTCTATTCCCTCTCTCTCTCTCTCTCTCTCTCTCTCTCTCTCTCATACTCTTTAACACTTAGAGTTTCTTGGAGCACTCTTGGGGAGTGTCGCATACTTAGAGTTTTGGAGAAAGAAGGCAAAGGGAGTGTAGGAAAGTGTAAGAGGACATCAGGATCAACAGCTACATCAAGTTTTTCTTATAGGTACCAAGTTGCATGTACGTTTTCCTCACTATTTTTGGCATGCATGGTGCATGCATGTGGTTTATTGGTTATGATATGCCACTAGCATGGAGGATTACCTGGATTGACAATGGATATGCCTAGACTTTCCATTTCCTGGATATCCATGGTGTTGTGTGTTTATTTCTTTGTTTTTTCTGGTTGGTTCTCATGTTTCCTTTAGCATGGGTTGAGTTATTAGTTCCTGGAACCTTGGTTGGACAAACTCTCCAGAAGCTCTGTAATGGCTTGGGTTGATTTATTAGTCCTAGAGCCTTGGTTGGGAAAGCACTCTAGAGCCTTGTAACAACTTGGGTTGAGATTCCCAGAGTCATGGTTGGACAAATGCTCTAGAGCCCTTGGTGGGTTGAGTTACTAGTCCTAGAGCCTTGGTTGGAAAAATGCTTTGGAGCCCAATATAAGATGTGGGTTGAGTTACTAGTCCTGCAAGTTGGGTTGGAACAAACACTTTGGAGCCCTAGAAGGCTTAGGTAGAAACCAATTCGATGATGGTTTTGTGATGTTTGACCATGAGGTGGAATCATTGTTTGATGGGTTGAGGTGGCTGGCCTCTAGAAGCCCTGGATGGTTTTGGATTGATGGGCTCTATGATATCACACATTCATGGTTGGAATATGGCATGGGGGTGAATGGTTAAAGAGAGTTTTGGCTCAGTCATTCTACAGTCGAGTGGAACATGGTAGTCCCATACCGAGTTGGCCTTTGCATCACTAATATGAGTTATTTCTCCTGGTTATCCCACGAGTATTATACTGGTTTATATGTGGATTATATGGTTGTTGTTTTCTTGGTATTTTTGTTGTTATTATGATGATTATGAATATGTATTATGACATTAGCTATGTATTTCTCTCGTCATGTTTTTACTTGTAAATTAATGAATAATGTATCTATGACCTAATGGATGAAACTGCAGCTAAAGTAATAAGGAAACAATTCCTCATAGCGAATCTCAGATAAGTATGAGACCCCTATGCTTAGATATGTCATTTACACTTGTAGATTGCATTGATGCCAAGTGTTTTATAGAATGTCAGTCCTAGTTGGGGATGGTCAGGCCTAGTCTTGGAGTTAGTTTTTGATTTATTAGTCTTGTCATCATGTGTTTAATGGATTTCGGAAGTTACAAAAAGTTCTGGAAAGTGGTCGAAATACTAAGCTTGAAAAGTTCCTTAAATTCCCCGGACTCTGGCACAGGTCTGCTGGAAATATTCCCTGGACACAAGCATGCAGGCTTGTGGGATCGTCTAGAGCTCTCTAGATGCTGGCAAGCCCATAGCATGGGAGGCTTCCAGAGTTTTAATAGCTTAAAAACTCAATGGGACCCAGGGGCTAGTTAGCAGAAAGGTTGGGATGGTTCCTAGGGGTACTATTTTTGAAGTTGAAGGTCTGTGTGGTGTGTTTCCATCGGTTCCACTTCCTTAAGGTCACCTAGGAAGTCGAATCATACCATAGTAGTCTTTCGTCACATGTTTACCCCGATTGGGAGGTTACTTGGGTAGATGTGGGAGGAGGGTGTTACATTAATGAAGCAAGGTCCAAATGATCTCTCAAGAGAAGAGAAACTCTTGGTAATTATGATGAATGAATGGGCCGAATAGGGCATGGGTAAACTATCCAAGGAAAATTGAGAACAATATGTTTTTGCCTACCTCAGCTAGAAGATGAAACAACAACAATCCGTAGGATAAGGACTAGTAGTTTGACACTTTCAAGCCCTCAAAGAGAAATGAAAATAAATTATCATCAAAGTTTTAACAAAATATCTCAAAAAAGGGAAGAAAACCTAAAAAGAAGCATTGTAGAGTGTATTAGAGAATTTATTAAACTGTGTGAGGTAAATGCCTTACCGAAGATATCTTTGCCTCAATTGAAACCTTCACCATGAAGATTTTATCATGGAATATCCAGGGGCTAAAAATAAAAGGGAAGCAACACTATCTTAGAGAAAGGAAAAGGATTAGTATGGAAAAACCTATGGTTGTAATTTTGCAGGAAACAAAATTGATGGGGGATAAAATGCTTGCAATCGCTGAAAATTGTTTGAAAGGTTTCTAAACTATGTCCCTTGATGCAAGGGGTAGCGAGGGTGGCCTGAGAATTTGGTTGAACCCTTCTGAATTATTTTTTCAAGGGTAGATGGCCAACCCTAAAATATTGATGGGAAGACTCCATTATGGCAGGACGAAGGAGATTTTCTTCTTAACAATAGTGTATGGTCCTTCCATGGCTTGGGATAACTGATGGATACTAAACAAATGTTCGACAATCCTTTATGGGTTTTTGGTGGATATTTTAACATCATTAGATTGCTCATAGAGAAAAGAGGAGTGTATAGATTGGATCATGAATCTGCCTCTTTTGACAGGTACATTGAGCAACTCCAACTGGTAGATATCCCAACCATCAATGGTCTACATACATGGAACAACTGTCGAGGATGAAAACAAAAAATAGTGAGTTATTTGGATCACTTTCTTGTCTATGAGGGGGTCTTGTATAAAGACATTTTTTTGAAGCTACAATATTTCTATGCATTTGCTTATACCATTGGCCTATTATACTAGAGCTAGATTTGAAGAAGTATCCCCTTAATCATCCCTTCCAGTTTGAAAGGTTTTTGTTAAAAAACTATGGTTTTGTTGAGCTCTTAAACAAGTGGTAGTTGAATATCCATATCTGATGTAAGTCTAAAATGCAAACATTCCAGCTAAATCTTAGGGCATTAAAGAAACTAAAAAAATGTTGGAATAAGAAGATTTTTGGCAACACTTTAGAAGAGAAGGTGATATTATAAGGTTAGATGCAAAGGATACAATAGATTTTGATCCTGGAGGGAATATCCCCTAAGTTGGTAGTAGATGAGGGGTTAACTCTTCATAAATTGGAACATCGATGGAAACAAGAAGAAATCCTCTGGAAACAGAAGTGTAGGGTCAAGGAGGGAGAAAGGAATTCCCAATTTTTCCATAACTCCATGTTACAATGACGTCATCATAATAGGATCTTCTCTATTCTTAGAGTTGATGGGGAGAGAAAAATCCACCACCAAGAAATTGAACACGAGTTGGTAAGTTTTTATCAAGACATTTTGATTGAGGTATCCTTCCAAATACAACCAACTATCAATTTAGTTCTTCATCATATCCCATGAATAGTTAGTAAGGACCATAATTTTTCTTCGATGCGACCAATATCATTCTAAGAAGTGGAAATGGTGTTTATGCATATATCTAGGAACAAGGCACTAGGCCATGATGGTTTTACTTATGACTTTTTCAAGGCATGTTGGGGATTCCTAGGTATGAATATTCATGAAGTGGTGGAAGAATTCAATAAAATAAGTCAATATATGTTTCTCTCAATGCAAATTTTCTCACCCTTATATCCAAAGGATGAAATTCATAGAAACTTAGTGGTTTTAGACCTATTACACTCTACAATAATCTATTAAATATTTCAAAGGTAATCATAAATAGATTGAAACCCTTGCTCCTAGTTTTAATATCATTGGACATTACCAGTTTTGTGAAGGGACGACAGGTTACAGATGGAATCATTGTGGCATAGAAAATTATACACTCCCTAAGGGTGACAAAAACTCCAGCTATGATAATCAAACTAGATATGTCTAAGGCTTATGATCGAATTAGTTGGGATTTCTTGTTATAGGTCTTACATGCTTTTGGATTCTCTCAGAAATGGATATACTAGGTGGAATCTCTCATTTCATCTACTTTTTTCTTTATCCAAATCAATAGGTCACATTCATTCACGTTCACCTCCTCTAGAGGTTTGAGGCAAGGAGACCCTATCTCACCCTTTATTTTTATTCTAATTATGGAATGGTTAGGGAGAATGTATAAGAAATCATGTGCTTTGGGTCATATATCTGGTCTTTGTTTGTTTGGAAAATATCTTCCTATCACGCATCAACAATTTGTTGATGTTGTACTCTATGGGCCACCCGCATTAAAGGAATTAAGAGGACTACAAAATATTTTACAAACTTTCATGGATGGTTTAGGAACATTGGTAAACAATGATAAAACCAAAATCTTCTTCTTTATTTGCCAAAAGGTTATACAAACACACCTGACTCGAATATTGGGATTTTAAGGGGCTAGGTTGTCATCTAAATATCTGGGAGTTCCTTTGGTTTTATATTACAACCAGGTCTCAACATGGGAAGATCTTATAGAAAGAATCGAGTGAAGTGTTAGAAATTTGGCTTTTCGAGCCCTCAATTTCCCTAGTCACCTAGTTCTTACCAAAGCAGCATTGCAAGCAATTCCGAACTACCAAATGGTGGTAATGCCCATACCCAAAATAGTTTTTCATCATTTCCATTCTTTATGGAGTGACTTATTCTAGAAGGGATTAGTAATCACGAAAGTAGTCTCTTATAGGATGGGACAAACTGACTAGATCAAAATCAATGAGAGGATTGGGACTACATGGTCCAAAATTGACTAGATATGCCTACGTATGAAATTATGGTGGCTTTGATTTAAGGGAGGCCCTAAACTCTAGAAGCACATTTTGCTTGGAAAATATGTGCCTCTACATGCACTGGAGGAACGAATGCATTTTGATGGTACCATTCAAGGATCTGGTACCTGTGCTTGGGCGTAGAAATGTAAAGATCTCGTTAGATGATAGGCCTTCTAGGATGTAAAAGGAGGAATGATAGTGTCTCTCTGGGAGGTATCTTGGCAGCAGCATCATCGCTTGGAGGAGCAACAAAGCCTACACTTCATTAAAATCTTATCAAAAGCTTTGGGCACTAATAAGATAGTAGACTTTTGGAAACCATTGGTTGATATACAATAGAGGCAACAATGTAAGGATAAAAGTGATTAGCCTACCACTAATGCCACATATCCATGGTATTATTTTTGAAGGATACTTGAGGACATGCATATTAGGTTTTATTAGACAAATGACATTTTACAATGGGGAGAGCAATCATCTGGTTCGTTTTCTTTTAAAGAAGCTTACTCCTTATCGGTAGATTTTTCGTCAAAAGATAAGGCAATCATGTGGAATTGGATATGGGATGGTTCACGGTGGCTGAAGCTATCAACTTTCCTCTAGTTAACCACTTGGGGGTGTACCATCACCTAGGATTACCTTCATAGAAAGGGATATGAGGGACCGTCATTATGTCAACTTTACTTTCAGGCAAGGGAGCCAACAAAGCATATTTTCCTTATATGTATCTTCATAGGAGGAATTTCAGAATTTCTTCCTAAAATATTGATATGTACTCGAACCTCCTTTGCAGATTTGAAGACTCTCTTAGATCAATGGTTTTATCAAAAATTCAAAAACCCTATTGTTTCACGAGCTTGGTAATTGATGTTAGGTTTTACCCTTTGGAACTTATGGAAAGAATGAAATCTCAGATTTTTTAGTATGAAAAAAATGTCAACGTCAACATTAAAAGAGGTGATCCTTCTCAAACTTTGGGAAAATATTCTTGTGTCCTCCTGGACTATTAATAATTGGCAAGTGGAGGAGTTGAAAGGGCATATTTTGAAGGCACTCAACTTGAAATCTTCTATATATGTTTCCTATCTATCTATTCTGTCATGTCCGATTCATCCTACCACCAACTCATATACTCCAGCCCCAAGCTCCTTCTTGAAGTTGAGTTTTTATTGTGCATCCAAGTGAAATCCTTATGCTACTGGATATGGAGATATTTTTTGATATGACAAACCATAACCTCTTCATATACAGGCATGTTCATTCAATGTGACCACAGAAAACCTTGCAGCATTCCTTGCTATTGAAAAAGGATTACAAATTTTTGTTAGAGAAGGTTATCATTGGATTTAGTTTCACGAAGATTCTTAGGTGGTTATCTAGTGTATCCACGAATTTTTAAGTGGCCACCCCACACACAAAATTACATTGCTGGCCTTTACAGGAGGTGGTTTCCAATATTGAGGTCTTATTCCTACGGTTTGATTACATCATCCCTCAACATACATGATAGGAAGGAAACAGGGTAGTGGATGCATTGGCCAATTTGGGCATCAAGGAACAACACCTAACCTTGGATGAAGCCTGGCCAATTATGTCACTTAGGGAATATTTCCAAAAGAATAAAGAAATGAGTGGAGCAGGATAGGTCTTCACTGGAACCCAATGTCCTCGATGTGGGTGTTATTAAGACCCACTAAAATAATGTGAATCATGATTAACATGCCAACATATGAATGGAGCATGGGTTGTTGGCCTTTGGAACGGGAGCCACACCCTACAATTGTCCCCTCTTCGTACTTGCGTGGCATGTTTTTCGTTCATAATTGAGATAGTCTATTTGAATCTTTGATCGGAGAATCCACAGTAAGAGAATTTTTACACCAATGTTTCGAATCCCAAATGGGATCCATCATCAGGGTTAAGAGAAAGATGATGAAAGAAGAGCAGGATGGAAGAAATAAATACCCAAGAGGGAATGAATATTGAAGGGACAACACAGGTCGGCCATAAAGATTAATAATAATGAAACTTAAATTTAACCTAAATTTTAATTTTTATAAATTAATATCATTTAATTAATATCAATAAAACATAATCTTTATAAAACCTAAAATCTATATTAATATTAATATTTGTAAAACCTCATATATAAAATAAAATAATATTAATATCATAAATCCTAAAAACTAGAGATAGTCTAATTCAGTCCTGTCATTTTAAATACTTGCAGGTGATAACACTTGCAATGGAGCACAACATTCTCTCTGTTATATGGGATCATCACTTAGAGATTGATATGTTTAGGTTTTTGCAAGTGAGTTGATCATGGTCTTAGGAGATCCTACTATACAGTGCACAACGCTCATTCATGAGCATATGATTTATGGGAATTTTTTTGGTCTTTAAAGAGTCTGCCAGATTGTACACATGTCCTTCCTTGTACCTCACACACTCATAATTACCTTCAAATATTGGGTCCTCTCACGTCAACGACCCTTTATAAATGCATGGATATTTTCACAGGGTGGTAGCATAGTTATGTTATCTGCACTAGTGAAGAGGGTTTCTCCTCATACTGCGACTCTTGGTTTTAGTAGTCGATATCCTCAAGATTTAAGGGAGGTTTGTTTCCTTACTATTATCATCCTTATTATAGTTTTTATCCATTGTTTATGACGCAATCCTCCTAGTACCATCTATGTTACTTTGGGAGTTTAGGTGAGGGTCAATATTTTTCATCCTCTTTCTTCATAACACAAGTACTAGTTCATATTTTGAACTAGTGGTAGTTCTACTCACCTCGTCGCTTCAAGGTCTTGATTTTTCTCACATTTCTTTCAATTGTCTAGTTCTGGTTTGTAGGGTTTGGTACCCAAGTACCTTTTCCATTTCATTCGGATGGTATTATTTTTTTGTGTAGTACTATAACTTACTTCAGGTCTTCATTCATCCATTTTGTCTGTCTCTCATAAATTGAAATATATTCAGTGTTAGGGTTGGTATACTTGCTAAAATTTTGTGAAATTTCGTTATTTATTATTCCTTATACAAACTCACTTTCCCTTCTCTAGTTCTTTGTTTATGATTCCATTCTTGCTGAGCCTACTACCTCTTACTTGAGAGTCTATCTCCTTCTGTATTTTCCTCAAATCCTTTCTCTCTGGTATTATGGCTCCTTGGCAAAGAATGCCAAGCCACTAAGGTGATGCAACTAGCTCATCTTCCTCTCACTAATGGTTGTTTGGATGGGAAACAATGGCGAACTACTTTGAATTAGTCCCTCCTAAAGTGAGGAAGGAGATTCTCCTCCTAGATCCAAAGGAGTTTGGTGACTAGACATATTTCCTCGGTTCTGCGGTCGAAGGTAATCGCCTCAAATGGATTTATAGCTTGGGTAAGTTCAAGGAGCATTGGATCCACTTCCTTCACTCATTCACAATGCACCAATAGATGGAACACTACTGCACATGGTTCTTTGAGACAAGTAGGTAGACAACTACAATTGTTTTTTGCAGGTCAGTAGGACATCAAGTAAATTCTTTGGAACATTCGCTTCATCTTGGATGACATTGTGATAAGATTAGCAAGAGTGGAGAAATATGTGGTCTTAGACTCAGAAACTTAGTTTAAGGAGATGAATGAAGCATCGACAATTATTAACATGCTACCACACAATGTCTCTTCTCTTGTTTTCGCCTCTCGAGATGCAAAATCCTCTCCCCTTTCTCCATTTATTATCTTTGATTAACAAAATTTGATGGAATTAGAGGGTTTTATGCACACATCTCTATAGTTGTATGTCGTCATGGAACTGTGGAATGTAGTTGGATTTTTTCTTTGGCCTCTTCATGATCAACATAATATTATTTTTTCCTCCTTGTATCTTTGTTTTTCTTTCAATTGGACAGAACAAAAATGCACTTTGAGGCTTATTTATGTATCGTTGTTTTATTGTCAATCTCCCTAGTATTTTTTCAAAAGTTCAAGGATATCGGTGGTCAAGTCTACAAAATTTAGTTGGGTCTCTTTGATTATGTGATAGTCAAAACTTTTGTATCTTAACTTTGAACTAGTAACAATGGTGGTATTTTGGATACACATGGTTGAAGCAATGGACTTGTAAGGTAGTCATTTGGGAACATGGAACATAAATATCTATCAATGTAATATCCTATTTTATTAATGGAAATTAGTTGCAGAAGCTTACCAAAAAAAGGACATCATGAGTAATATGGTGTATTTTAAATTAATTTATGGTGTAAGATTTTTTTGCTCTTCCTTCTATTTACCCATTACATTCATCTTCTTCATAACTTTATGCCTTAGACTCTCTAAGACTCTCCGATTTATACAATCCCATGGTCCCTAAACCATGGGTAGATCTTCAAAATCTAATTCAACTTACATAAAAGAAGGGTAAACCATTTATGACACTTTGACTATCTACGCACTCTACAACCATAACTTGTGGATACTTTACATTTTATACAACAAAAATTGGTATTTTTGCCCTAAAACCTAGGATTTTTCCCCAAAATTAACCCTAGGGGACGTTGTCCCAACAACAGGCTTAGTCAATGTAAGCTTGGTCAGTTTAGCTTTCGAGCTCTCTCTCTATTCCCTCTCTCTCTCTCTCTCTCTCTCTCTCTCTCTCTCATACTCTTTAACACTTAGAGTTTCTTGGAGCACTCTTGGGGAGTGTCGCATACTTAGAGTTTTGGAGAAAGAAGGCAAAGGGAGTGTAGGAAAGTGTAAGAGGACATCAGGATCAACAGCTACATCAAGTTTTTCTTATAGGTACCAAGTTGCATGTACGTTTTCCTCACTATTTTTGGCATGCATGGTGCATGCATGTGGTTTATTGGTTATGATATGCCACTAGCATGGAGGATTACCTGGATTGACAATGGATATGCCTAGACTTTCCATTTCCTGGATATCCATGGTGTTGTGTGTTTATTTCTTTGTTTTTTCTGGTTGGTTCTCATGTTTCCTTTAGCATGGGTTGAGTTATTAGTTCCTGGAACCTTGGTTGGACAAACTCTCCAGAAGCTCTGTAATGGCTTGGGTTGATTTATTAGTCCTAGAGCCTTGGTTGGGAAAGCACTCTAGAGCCTTGTAACAACTTGGGTTGAGATTCCCAGAGTCATGGTTGGACAAATGCTCTAGAGCCCTTGGTGGGTTGAGTTACTAGTCCTAGAGCCTTGGTTGGAAAAATGCTTTGGAGCCCAATATAAGATGTGGGTTGAGTTACTAGTCCTGCAAGTTGGGTTGGAACAAACACTTTGGAGCCCTAGAAGGCTTAGGTAGAAACCAATTCGATGATGGTTTTGTGATGTTTGACCATGAGGTGGAATCATTGTTTGATGGGTTGAGGTGGCTGGCCTCTAGAAGCCCTGGATGGTTTTGGATTGATGGGCTCTATGATATCACACATTCATGGTTGGAATATGGCATGGGGGTGAATGGTTAAAGAGAGTTTTGGCTCAGTCATTCTACAGTCGAGTGGAACATGGTAGTCCCATACCGAGTTGGCCTTTGCATCACTAATATGAGTTATTTCTCCTGGTTATCCCACGAGTATTATACTGGTTTATATGTGGATTATATGGTTGTTGTTTTCTTGGTATTTTTGTTGTTATTATGATGATTATGAATATGTATTATGACATTAGCTATGTATTTCTCTCGTCATGTTTTTACTTGTAAATTAATGAATAATGTATCTATGACCTAATGGATGAAACTGCAACTAAAGTAATAAGGAAACAATTCCTCATAGCGAATCTCAGATAAGTATGAGACCCCTATGCTTAGATATGTCATTTACACTTGTAGATTGCATTGATGCCAAGTGTTTTATAGAATGTCAGTCCTAGTTGGGGATGTTCAGGCCTAGTCCTGGAGTTATTTTTTGATTTATTAGTCTTGTCATCATGTGTTTAATTGATTTCGGAAGTTACAAAAATTTCTGAAAAGTGGTCGAAATACTAAGCTTGAAAAGTTCCTTAAATTCCCCAGACTCTGGCACAGGTCTATTGGAAATAGTCCCTGAACGCAAGCATGCAGGCTTGTGGGATTGTCTAGAGCTCCCTGGATGTTGGCAAGCCCATAGCATGGGAGGCGTCCAGAGTTTTAATAGCTTAAAAACTCAATGGGACCCAGGGGCTAGTTAGCAGAAAGGTTGGGATGGTTCCTAGGGGTACTATTTTTGAATTTGAAGGTCTGTATGGTGTGTTTCCATCGGTTCCACTTCCTTAAGGTCGCCTAGGAAGTCGAATCATACCATAGTAGTCTTTCGTCACATGTTTACCCCGATTGGTAGGTTACTTGGGTAGATGTGGGAGGAGGGTGTCACATTAATGAAGCAAGGTCCAAATGATCTCTCAAGAGAAGAGAAACTCTTGGTCAATATGGTGAATGAATGGGCCGAATAGGGCATGGGTAAACTATCCAAGGAAAATCGAGAACAATATGTTTTTGCCTACCTCAACTAGAAGATGAAACAACAACAATCCGTAGGATAAGGACTAGTAGTTTGATACTTTCAAGCCCTCAAAGAGAAATGAAAATAAATTATCATCAAAGTTTTAACAAAATATCTCAAAAAAAAGGAAGAAAACCTAAAAAGAAGCATTGTAGAGTGTATTAGAGAATTTATTAAACTGTGTGAGGTAAATGCCTTACCAAAGATATCTTTGCCTCAATTGAAACCTTCACCATGAAGATTTTATCATGGAATATCCAGGGGTTAAATATAAAATGGAAGCAACACTATCTTAGAGAAAGGAAAAGGATTAGTATGGAAAAACCTATGGTTGTAATTTTGCAGGAAACAAAATTGATGGGGGATAAAATGCTTGCAATCGCTGAAAATTGTTCGAAAGGTTTCTAAACTATGTCCCTTGATGCAAGGGGTAGCGAGGGTGGCCTGAGAATTTGGTTGAACCCTTTTGAATTATTTTTTCAAGGGTAGATGGCCAACCCTAAAATATTGATGGGAAGACTCCACTATGGCAGGACGAAGGAGATTTTCTTCTTAACAATAGTGTATGGTCCTTCCATGGCTTGGGATAAGGTTAATTTTTTGGAGCAATTGATGGATACTAAACAAATGATCGACAATCCTTTATGGGTTTTTGGTGGATATTTTAACATCATTAGATTACTCATAGAGAAAAGAGGAGTGTGTAGATTGGATCATGAATCTGCCTCTTTTGACAGGTACATTGAGCAACTCCAACTGGTAGATATCCCAACCATCAATGGTCTACATACATGGAACAACTGTCGAGGATGAAAACAAAAAATAGTGAGTTATTTGGATCACTTTCTTGTCTATGAGGGGGTCTTGTATAAAGACATTTTTTTGAAGCTACAATATTTCTATGCATTTGCTTATACCATTGGCCTATTATACTAGAGCTAGATTTGAAGAAGTCTCCCCTTAATCATCCCTTCCAGTTTGAAAGGTTTTTGTTAAAAAACTATGGTTTTGTTGAGCTCTTAAACAAGTGGTAGTTGAATATCCATATCTGATGTAAGTCTAAAATGCAAACATTCCAGCTAAATCTTAGGGCATTAAAGAAACTAAAAAAATGGTGGAATAAGAAGATTTTTGGCAACATTTTAGAAGATAAGGTGATATTATAAGGTTAGATGCAAAGGATACAATAGATTTTGATCCTGGAGGGAATATCCCCTAAGTTGGTAGTAGATGAGGGGTTAACTCTTCATAAATTGGAATATCGATGAAAACAAGAAGAAATCCTTTGGAAACAGAAGTCTAGGGTATAGTGGCTCAAGGAGGGAGAAAGGAATTCCCAATTTTTCCATAACTCCATGTTACAATGGCGTCATCATAATAGGATCTTCTCTATTCTTAGAGTTGATGGGGAGAGAAAAATCCACCACCAAGAAATTGAACACGAGTTGGTAAGTTTTTATCAAGACATTTTGATTGAGGTATCCTTCCAAATACAACCAACTATCAATTTAGTTCTTCATCATATCCCATGAATAGTTAGTAAGGACCATAATTTTTCTTTGATGCGACCAATATCATTCTAAGAAGTGGAAATGGTGTTTATGCATATACCTAGGAACAAGGCACTAGGCCATGATGGTTTTACTTATGACTTTTTCAAGGCATGTTGGGGATTCCTAGGTATGAATATTCATGAAGTGGTGGAAGAATTCAATAAAATAAGTCAATATATGTTTCTCTCAATGCAAATTTTCTCACCCTTATATCCAAAGGATGAAATTCATAGAAACTTAGTGGTTTTAGACCTATTACACTCTACAATAATCTATTAAATATTTCAAAGGTAAACGTAAATCGATTGAAACCCTTGCTCCTAGTTTTAATATCATTGGACATTACCAGTTTTGTGAAGGGACGACAGATTACAGATGGAATCATTGTGGCATAGGAAATTATACACTCCCTAAGGGTGACAAAAACTCCATCTATGATAATCAAACTAGATATGTCTAAGGCTTATGATCGAATTAGTTGGGATTTCTTGTTATAGGTCTTACATGCTTTTGGATTCTCTCGGAAATGGATATTCTAGGTGGCATCTCTCATTTCATCTACTTTTCTCTTTATCCAGATCAATAGGTCACATTTATTCACGTTCACCTCCTTTAGAGGTTTGAGGCAAGGAGACCCTCTCTCACCCTTTCTTTTTATTTTAATTATGGAATGGTTAGGGAGAATGTATAAGAAATCATGTGCTTTGGGTCATATATCTGGTCTTTGTTTGTTTGGAAAATATCTTCCTATCACGCATCAACAATTTGTTGATGTGGTACTCTATGGGCCACCCACATTAAAGGAATTAAGAGGACTACAAAATATTTTACAAACTTTCATGGATGGTTTAGGAACATTGGTAAACAATGATAAAACCAAAATCTTCTTCTTTATTTGCCAAAAGGTTATACAAACACACCTGACTCGAATATTGGGATTTTAAGGGGCTAGGTTGTCATCTAAATATCTGGGAGTTCCTTTGGTTTTATATTACAACCAGGTCTCAACCTGGGAAGATCTTATAGAAAGGATCGAGTGAAGTGTTAGAAATTTGGCTTTTCGAGCCCTCAATTTCCCTAGTCACCTAGTTCTTACCAAAGTAGCATTGCAAGCAATTCCGAACTACCAAATGGTGGTAATGCCCATACCCAAAATAGTTTTTCATCATTTCCATTCTTTATGGAGTGACTTATTATGGAAGGGATTAGTAATCACGAAAGTAGTCTCTTGTAGGATGGGACAAACTGACTAGATCAAAATCAACGAGAGGATTGGGACTACATGGTCCAAAATTGACTAGATATGCCTACGTATGAAATTATGGTGGCTTTGATTTAAGGGAGGCCCTAAACTCTAGAAGCACATTTTGCTTGGAAAATATGTGCCTCTACATGCACTGGAGGAACGACTGCATTTTGATGGTACCATTCAAGGATCTGGTACCTGTGCTTGGGCGTAGAAATGTAAAGATCTCGTTAGATGATAGGCCTTCTAGGATGTAAAAGGAGGAATGATAGTGTCTTTCTGGGAGGTAGCTTGGCAGCAGCATCATCGCTGGGAGGAGCAACAAAGCCTACACTTCATTAAAATCTTATCAAAAGCTTTGGGCACTAATAAGATAGTAGACTTTTGGAAACCATTGGTTGATATACAATAGAGGCAACAATGTAAGGATAAAAGTGATTAGCCTACCACTAATGCCACATATCCATGGTATTATTTTTGAAGGATACTTGAGGACATGCATATTAGGTTTTATTAGAAAAATGACATTTTACAATGGGGAGAAAAATCATCTGGTTCGTTTTCTTTTAAAGAAGCTTACTCCTTATCGGTAGATATTTCGTCAAAAGATAAGGCAATCATGTGGAATTGGATATGGGATGGTTCATGGTGGCTGAAGCTATCAACTTTCCTCTAGTTAACCACTTGGGGGTGTACCATCACCTAGGATCACCTTCATAGAAAGGGATATGAGGGACCGTCATTATGTCAACTTTACTTTCAGGCAAGGGAGCCAACAAAGCATATTTTCCTTATATGTATCTTCATAGGAGGAATTTCAGAATTTCTTCCTAAAATATTGATATGTACTCGAACCTCCTTTGCAGATTTGAAGACTCTCTTAGATCAATGGTTTTATCAAAAATTCAAAAACCCTATTGTTTCACGAGCTTGGTAATTGATGTTAGGTTTTACCCTTTGGAACTTATGGAAAGAATGAAATCTTAGAGTTTTTAGTATGAAAAAAATGTCAACGTCAACATTAAAAGAGGTGATCCTTCTCAAACTTTGGGAAAATATTCTTGTGTCCTCCTAGACTATTAATAATTGGCAAGTGGAGGAGTTGAAAGGGCATATTTTGAAGGCACTCAACTTGAAATCTTCTATATATGTTTCCTATCTATCTATTCTGTCATGTCCGAGTCATCCTACCACCAACTCATATACTCCAGCCCCAAGCTCCTTCTTGAAGTTGAGTTTTTATTGTGCATCCAAGTGAAATCCTTATGCTACTGGATATGGAGATATTTTTTGATATGACAAACCATAACCTCTTCATATACACGCATGTTCATTCAATGTGACCATAGACAACCTTGCAGCATTCCTTGCTATTGAAAAAGGATTACAAATTTTTGTTAGAGAAGGTTATCATTGGATTTAGTTTCACGAAGATTCTCAGGTGGTTATCTAGTGTATCCACGAATTTTTAAGTGGCCACCCCACACACAAAATTACATTACTGGCCTTTACAGGAGGTGGTTTCCAATATTGAGGTCTTATTCCTACGGTTTGATTACATCATCCCTCAACATACATGACAGGAAGGAAACAGGGTAGTGGATGCATTGGCCAATTTGGGCATCAAGGAACAACACCTAACCTTGGATGAAGCCTGGCCAATTATGTCACTTAGGGAATATTTCCAAAAGAATAAAGAAATGAGTGGAGCAGGATAGGTCTTCACTGGAACCCAATGTCCTCGATGTGGGTGTTATTAAGACCCACTAAAATAATGTGAATCATGATTAACATGCCAACATATGAATGGAGCATGGGTTGGTGGCCTTTGGAACGTGAGCCACACCCTACAATTGTCCCCTCTTAGTACTTGCGTGGCATGTTTTTCGTTCATAATTGAGATAGTCTAATTCAGTCCTGTCATTTTAAATACTTGCAGGTGATAGCACTTGCAATGGAGCACAACATTCTCTCTGTTATATGGGATCATCACTTAGAGATTGATATGTTTAGGTTTTTTCAAGTCAGTTGATCATGGTCTTAGGAGATCCTACTATACAGTGCACAACGCTCATTCATGAGCATATGATTTATGGGAATTTTTTTGGTCTTTAAAGAGTCTGCCAGATTGTACACATGTCCTTCCTTGTACCTCACACACTCATAATTACCTTCAAATATTGGGTCCTCTCACGTCAACGACCCTTTATAAATGCATGGATATTTTCACAGGGTGGTAGCATAGTTATGTTATCTGCACTAGTGAAGAGGGTTTCTCCTCATACTGCGACTCTTGGTTTTAGTAGTCGATATCCTCAAGATTTAAGGGAGGTTTGTTTCCTTACCATTATCATCCTTATTATAGTTTTTATCCATTGTTTATGACGCAATCCTCCTAGTACCATCTATGTTACTTTGGGAGTTTAGGTGAGGGTCAATATTTTTCATCCTCTTTCTTCATAACACAAGTACTAGTTCATATTTTTAACTAGTGGTAGTTCTACTCACCTCGTCGCTTCAAGGTTTTGATTTTGCTCACATTTCTTTCAATTGTCTAGTTCTGGTTTGTAGGGTTTGGTACCCAAGTACCTTTTCCATTTCGTTCGGATGGTATTATTTTTTTGTGTAGTACTATAACTTACTTCAGGTCTTCATTCATCCATTTTGTCTGTCTCTCATAAATTGAAATATATTCAGTGTTAGGGTTGGTATACTTGCTAAAATTTTGGGAAATTTCGTTATTTATTATTCCTTATACAAACTCACTTTCCCTTCTCTAGTCCTTTGTTTATGATTCCATTCTTGCTGAGCCTACTACCTCTTACTTGAGAGTCTATCTCCTTCTGTGTTTTCCTCAATTTTATCTTCATTTGTTGTATCAATCCTTTCTCTCTGGTATTATGGCTCCTTGGCAAAGAATGCCAAGCCACTAAGGTGATGCAACTAGCTCATCTTCCTCTCACTAATGGTTGTTTGGATGGGAAACAGTGGCGAACTACTTTGAATTAGTCCCTCCTAAAGCGAGGAAGGAGATTCTCCTCCTAGATCTAAAGGAGTTCGGTGACTAGACATATTTCCTCGGTTCTGCGGTCAAAGGTAATCGCCTTAAATGGATTTATAGCCTGGGTAAGTTCAAGGAGCGTTAGCTCCACTTCCTTCACTCATTCATAATGCACCAATAGATGGAACACTACTGCACATGGTTTTTTGAGACAAGTAGGTAGACAACTACAATTGTTTTTTGCAGGTCAGTAGGACATCAAGTAAATTCTTTGGAACATTCGCTTCAGCTTGGATGACATTGTGATAATATTAGCAAGAGTGGAGAAATATGTGGTCTTAGACTCAGAAACTTAGTTTAAGGAGATGAATGAAGCATCGACAATTATTAGCATGCTACCACACAATGTCTCTTCTCTTGTTGTCGCCTCTCGAGATGCAAAATCCTCTCCCCTTTCTCCATTTATTATCTTTGATTAACAAAATTTGATGGAATTAGAGGGTTTTATGCCCACATCTCTATAGTTGGATGTCGTCATGGAACTGTGGAATGTAGTTGGATTTTTTCTTTGGCCTCTTCATGATCAACATAATATTATTTTTTCCTCCTTGTATATTTGTTTTTCTTTCAATTGGATGGAACAAAAATTCACTTTGAGGCTTATTTATGTATCGTTGTTTTATTGTCAATCTCCCTAGTATTTTTTCAAAAGTTCAAGGATATCGGTGGTCAAGTCTACAAAATTTAGTTGGGTCTCTTTGATTATGTGATAGTCAAAACTTTTGTATCTTAACTTTGAACTAGTAACAATGGTGGTATTTTGGATACACATGGTTGAAGCAATGGACTTGTAAGGTAGTCATTTGGGAACATGGAACATAAATATCTATCAATGTAATATCCTATTTTATTAATGGAAATTAGTTGCAGAAGCTTACCAAAAAAAGACATCATGAGTAATATGGTGTATTTTAAATTAATTTAAATTTATTAAGATTTAATGTTTAGTAAATATTAATTTTAAATTTTTTTATACAATTATGTTATATTATATGATTATATGGTTATGAATATGTAATTTGTAATAATTTTATATTTTTACTATAATAAAAGTAAACATAAGCATATGATTTTTAACTTTACATTTTAAAATTACAGATTTAGATTATATTTACATAATATCCTCTAGGGAAACAAGTGAAGTATTAAAACAATTGTCAACTTTCAAAGTCTATATTTTAATATATTATCAAAAATATATATATTTTTTAAGAAGAGGGTTTCCCCTTTTTATAAAATTCCAAAAGGGGAGGTGTTTTTTATTTTTTAGTATATTTTTCTTTACTATGTATTTTAGATTAGTTTTATATTAAATTTGTGATTTAAAAAAAAAAATTAACTATACATTTTACATTTTAAATTTGATTCAGCACATTAGTGTAAGATATGACTTTCACATAATACCTTATTACCAACCACAAGTAACATTTAAAATGTTATTATTTAATAAAAACAATAATTGAAAATTTAAAAGTTTATACAAATAAGAATTTAAATTTATGTATTTATTATTTATTTATGTTGTGTTGTAATTTGTTATGTGATATTATGATGTATCATAATGTGTTGTCTTAAGTGTCATAATGTATGATGTATCATAATATTTGTATAATTGAGGTATCATTAATTGTATTTTCATTATTTATTTGAACGTAATATATATATAAATTTATATTTTAAAATTTAAATTATTTGTACATATTAAAATGATTAAATAAAATGAATAATATGATGTTGAAATATAATTTTTATTAATGTTAATCCAAGAAATATGAGAAGAAGCCTCTTCTTTGTTGACCAAAATGACATGGAAAATCACAATTTTTAGAGTCAAGACCACCGTTATTGGACTGTCCTCGTCATGACAATTCCGATAGTATGTGGTATGCCATGAGAGCTCTCACATTTCTAGAGATATACTTGTTCAAATTTGAAGCCACACCTTGTGGTCAAAAGCCCCAAACAAGTGAAGATGAGGCAACATTATATTGGCTAGACTAATGGCACATTCCATAAGAAGGAAGGGGTTAAAAATTTATTTTGTTACGGTTAATTTTTTGAGAAATAGAAAAATCTAGTCTTGCAAATTTTCAATAGTCTAAACACGAAGGAAAAGTCTATTTATTTCAAATTTAAAATAGTCCAAAATTTGGAGGGAAGGTTTTCGGCTCCAAAAAACAAATTGAAATTAAATTTTTTAAATTCTATTTTCCTTCCATATAATGTTACCTTTCCCCTCCAAAATACATTTTGGACTCTATCAATATAGTGCCTTGCTCTCCAAATGGGTAATAAAAAATCATTATTATCTCCGAAATTAGATTCGGCATTGAGGAGTGTTGAGGATATGATGAGGAGACAGAGGTTTGAACGAGTTTTAGGCTTGTGGTTTGTATTCTTGTGTTAAGGTTTACAAAGGGTTTCACTATTTCTTTCAAGTGATTTTAGGTGGGATTCACACCATGATTGAAGGGCTAAATTCATTATGTTGAAGTTGATCCGGAAGCATCTTGATCATTTATATTGCACCCTTAGGATAATGGTCCATCAACATTATACTTGTGGATCTAACTTGGCATTCATATGTCTGAAGTTTGTGAACATGAGGTAGTTGATTGAATATCCTACTCGGTCTTTCTTTGACGCACCTATTCCTATTTCAAAATGATGTTAATTTGTGGAAAAAATATTGTGTAGTCCCATCGATAGTTTCAATGGTCATGACTTATGTCGATATACACTTCAATTCATACAGACCTATTAAACCTACAACCTGTAGCTTTGTGATATGTTGAAAGCATACCTTAATGGTTGATCTATAGGATTAATTGATTGGAAATTCCTATGAATATTCAGACCTTCGAAGAATAAATTTGAAGCTGGTTTGAGCACTAAAATAATACAAATTGGTCCCCTTGAGTTTCAACCTCTTTGTGTGGAGAATTGAATGTGTAGATCATGCATAAAATTATATTACAATGACCAGTTTACACATTAAAATTTGGGTGATTAACATGCTCCAGTTCAGCTGAAATTGCAATTAATTATAAGGGAAATAAGTTCAACATCACAATAACTTGACTCTATTCGATCCACAAATCATCAAAACCTCTTGTGTATCAGTGCTTGTTTTATAAAGGTTATATGTTGATCATCTTTTGGAGGTATGTGTGATTTCTCTGAGAAATCCTAACCAATGTTTTACGGTACTAAATCAAGAGAAGATGTTAAAAAGAACATGGAAATTATAAGGTGGAGGTATGCATTAATCATATCTTAAGCTTGTTTATGGAAGATACAATTTTGAAGCATGGTATAGTAATCCTTGAGGTCACATTTGAGAACAAACTTGTTATTGTTATTGAAATTTGAATTTGAGCAAGGGTTTCATTGTCATGCCCTAGTTTTGAAGTAATCATCTTGCAACAGTAACGATCTTATTGTTAGTACTCTCATTATCATGTCGCAACAATGTTAGTTTTTTTATGGATTTGGTAGCAGTGTATAAGTTTTCTAGTCTTAGATGGTGTCTAAGAGGCTAAGGAATACAATAAAACCTAGAAATTTTTTTGTGAGATAAAACTCAGAAATGCCTTAATTAAATTAATTAGTCAATAATTTAATTATTTACTAAGTCTAATTTAGGGAAGTTGGTTAATTATAATTAATTAATTAAGGTCATATGATTCTTCTCTAGAGACTTCTATTGAGGGAGTCAAAGTGATATAAGTCATTAATCGAGATTAGATCTTGGTCGTTGGTTTCCCAACAGAAGATTATAAGAGCAAGTCAAGGGTTTGCAAAAGTGGCATCAGAGAAGATCAAAGTTGAGCAATTCAACTACTAAATTGCAGGTATTCAGCAAGTGTGTAGTTGATGCTAGAGAAACATCAAAGTGAGGGACCAGTAGTGATTCTAGAGGAAGATTCCTTAGTATTCTAGTGTCTGAGAGACAAGAAAGAGGAAGGTTGAATTATCAATAGAGGAGGTCGTACACAACAGTGTGAATAGCCACTTTACCTAATGTGAGTTGTCGAAAGAGACTCATTTCATTTTCCAATTGTCTAATAAGTGTCCTGGATGGAGAGTGAGCTGATTCTAGAGGCAGAGGGAGGTTAGAAGTATCACCTGGAGGTAGTTCCAGGGCTATATGAGATTATCTACATAGGTAGGGAAAATTGCTGGACTTCAGAGCGAGTAGCAGAAGGAAGTGTGAGTCTTTTGTAGAGGGCCACATTAGTTATAAAGGGAAACAAGGGTGTGTTGTAGTTAATTTTTCTAGTTGAAGATTGTAAGAGCCTTGGCAATTTGGCAGACAAATTATTCTACTGTTGAATTTGTTGAGGAAATAACAAAACCCTCATTTTCTCCACTTATTTTCCCTTCGGGGTTTTTCCAGGGACAATTGTCCAAAAATAACGATGTTAATTTTTGTGTGTGTGCATCTATTTTTGTTCCATATTTTATATCTCCACGACTCTATTATTGTGAATATTGCAATTATAAATTTATCATTATTTGTCGCAAGTAAATTACAAAAGACAAATAGACTACTAATAGTTAGAAGGTAAATATCCATTAATTGCATTCAAGGAATTTTCACATGGTATCAAAGAACTAAAGATCATATCAGAGGCCCTAGAAGAAAAGGAAGTGATATTGTGCAGATTCAAAGGGATATAAGAAGCACAAATTCCATATCTACGTAGGCCAACTAGGTAGTGCAAATTGTAGGGAGGTAGAAATTCAATTTCTATGCCATGTGGGAAGAAAATTTCAATTTGCCTCAAGAGTAGTAGTAGCAAGAAGTAGCATTGCTGAAAACGATTTTCAGTGAGCAGATAAGTCATTCCATAAAGCAGATATAGTGCAGTGATTTTTCAATAATGGTTTTGCAACCGCATATTAGTGTAGGGCAAGGAAGAGAAAAGCACACAAAAAACAAAATTTTCTAACAGTTTTTAAATTTCCAGAGGAGGAAAGGAGGTCATGATTTCTAGCAGAAAATACCATTGTAGGTAGTTCGATTTCCAGTTCAACTTACATAGTCAGCCAATGTGTGTTGCAAAATTTTCAGATCATGTGCCAATCCTAGAGGTAAAGCGAGGAACTTTAGTGTTCAGCAATAGATAGTGGCAATGCCAGACATTAGGGGAATTTTGAGGTCTAAAATGGGCCTCCTAAGAAAAATGTACAACCAAAATAAGCTTTATAAGAACCAATAGGATTCAAGATGATGATGTTAACCATGGGGGTTGATTCACCATTTTTGGAGTAAAAAGGTAAAAATATTAAAATATAATAAAATAATAAAACTACTTTTTAACTTGTCTTTTCAACTTATCTCCCTAAGGTTTTACTTGAATTTCCAACGGGAGTACTAGTTGGATGCAGAATTTAATTCCTCATCCAAGGAGTACCCATGTTGTATACTTTTGATGGGCCCTGCTAGATGAAAAATGAGAATACATGAAAAAATGTGATTGCAATCACATTTTTCATGTATTTCTCATTTTTCATGTAGTAGGGATGATCAAATGTATACAACATAGATACTCCTTGGATGAGGAATCAAATTTTACATCCAATGAGTGTTTTCGATCGAGATCTAAGTAAACACATAGGGAGATAAGTTGAAAAAATAGTTTTTTTCTTTTCTTTTTTTTTCCCTCTAAAATTTGATAGTGTAATCTAATCTTATTTTATTATTTCTACGATTATTTTATAATTTCCTTAGGAGGCCCATTTTAGACCTCAAAATTCCCCTAATGAAAGGTTTCTAAAGGCAAGATTGAAGTCCCAAGGCAATGTTGTGTAGTCTAATGTGAGTTGCAAGATCCAGTGCTGGTTATAGGATATAGTTACAGATGTTAGTGTGAGTAGCAGGGATTAAGTCAGGTTAATTTTCTGGAAGGAGGATATATCCCAGCATATAGTTCTCTATTTAATTTGATCTTCACAAAGATGGTCACAACATGACTTAGCTATCAGGACAAGTTGAACAAAGCCTCCAAAGTTGGCATTTGTAGGGCTAGGAAGCAATCCCTTTTGGATGAGCATGATCTGAAGGAGTTTGATACGACGATTATATTTATATTGATAAATCCCATCTAACTACATGATTACAAGAGGGGTATGGCTAAGAAAAATAGGATGGTATTAGACTAATTTTGGGATCAAATTGTCATGCATATTACAGTTAAAAACATAACAAAGGAAATGTGGAACACCATCAATAAGTTGTATCGCAATCCATCTGAGAATCGGAAAATGATTCTCGAGGAGAAGCTGAGAATGATCAAAATGAAAAAGGTTTAGAAGGTTAAATCCTATCTCACATGGATTCGGGTTGTTAGAGATGATCTTGCAGCTCTTGGAGAGAATCCATTAGATAGTGAGTTAGTCTGCACAACACTCAATTGGTTCACCAAGAATTAGTGTACATTCATTCAAGTGATTTATGGGTGAGACACGCTTCGTAGTTGGAAGTTCCTATGCATTAAATTTTACTGAGGAGTTTGAGCTAAGGCTCAATATCAAAGAGGGTACTACTAGCAGCATTGGTAAGGGACTAAAGATAGATAAGGAGGAGGGGAGTGTAGCCCTTTCAAGAAATGGAAAAGCGAAGAAGGGTCCCATTCATGGACAAGACTGAAAGGGAGAAAATAAGAAAAAGGTCTTGTCGAAGATCAAGTGCTTTGGATGTGGTGAGTTTGGTCACTACGTCACCCAATGTTTGGAGAGGAAAAGGAAAAGAATGGGAGGCAAACAAACATTTCAACAAATATTAATGGCTTGTCCACCAGGTTAGAGGATGTGTTTGATATGTTTTCCACATTATTCTTAGATGGAAGTGGAGTATGATGCTCCATGGTAGGATTTGTGGGAGGAGAAATAGGAAGTATGGATCTATCGAAGGAGGGCTTCATCAGTAGATTAGATCCAGTTGTTGTATATTCTTCACATGGTTCGGTACCTTTTCTACGGGAACCCACGATATACCCTTCTATACGAAAAATGAGAAATACATGAAAAATTGCGATTGCAACCATATTTTTCATATAGCAGGGTCCATCAAAATTATGAAACATGGATACTACTTGGATGAGGAATTAAATTATGCATCCACTGAGTGATCCCTCTTGAAACTCGAGTAAAACCATAGGAAGATAAGTTGAAAATATGAGTTCAAAAAGTAGTCTTTTTATTTAGTCTTTTTAATTTTTACTCAAAAAATGGTAAATCATCCCCCGTGGTTGACATCATCATATTCAATCCTATTCGTTCTTATAAAGTTTATTTTTGTTGTACATTTTTGTTTTGAGGCCCATTTTTTACCTCAAAATTTCTCTAATGATTTGGTAGCAGCGAGCAGGTGTTGTAGTCTCAAATGATGTCTAAGAGGCTAAGGAACATGAGATCTCCAAAATCCAGAATATGTTTCATTAGATAAGACTTAAAAATTCCTTAATTAAATTAATTATCTAATAATTTAATTACTTCCCAATTTTAACTTAGGGAAGTTGGTTAATTAAATTTAATTAATTAAGATAATTTGATTTTTCTCTAGAGACTTCTATTGGAGTTAAAGTAATCTAAGCCATAGTTTGGGATTAGAACTTGGTCGTTGGTTGCTCAATAGAAGACTATAAGAGAAATTTGAGGTTTTGGAGAAGTGGCATCAAAGAAGATCAAAGTTGACCAGTTCAAATACCCAGTTGTAGGTATTTAGCAAGGGTGCATTTGAAGATAGTGAAAGAATCAAAGCGAGTGATCAATAAAGATTTGGAAGAAGAGATTTTGGAAGAAGATTTTCTCAGTATTTCTAGTGTTCGAGAGATAGGAAAGAGGGAGATAGAATTATTTGCAAAGGATTTCATACACAACTGTTATAGCTCTAAATATCACCCTTGGTATTTGTGATGTTTGGTTTATGGCCTAGGGCAACCCCTCCTTCCAGACTTGGTCCAAATATTTTAAAAACAACGTTTTACTCCCTGTATGCTACTTTTCCCTGTGATAAAAGCATGTACACGCAGGTTAATCTATACCCAACCCGCGTATATGTGTTAAAACACTTAAAAAAATTAAATTTCCTTAACTATGGGCAGAGTTCATGGGTTTTACCTATAGAGTACCTCCTAGTGCCCGTGGTCCAACTATTTCCCAACTAAAAAAATAATTGCGAGAAGTATAAATAGACTTCTATGGGAAGGTCTTAAGGAGGAGAAGAGATAAAATTACTATACTGAGATTATCCCTTGACCGAGTCTGAAGTATCCCTGTCCTTCAAGCACTTCCCCAGGTTTAGGAAACCCTTGTTTCCTTGAGTGTTGATATTCTCCCACTTGCTTGAGATATCATGGTATTGGTTATGGAAGGAAGCTATTGACGACTGGGACTGGACGGATCTGGAGGATGGTATCACTTGGAGCTAGAAGAAGAAGACTCGGGTGAATTCTCCGTGTTGGTTATAGCTTTCTACAATAAAAAGAAACATTGTCTTGTTCTTGAGATTAACTTTGTTTATGCTTCAAATACTGTTATAATTCATGTATGAATGTCATTTTGATGTATAACTAATCATCTTGATTATATGATATAAAGTTGATTTCATTAAAATGCTTTATCTATATGATGCTATGTATGTTCGGATTGGCTAATTTGCAAATTCGAAGATCATCAGGAGTCGCGGAGGGTCTGAACCCTACTGGAACTACCCAAATGAAGGACATCTGGGTATGGTCGCTATCACATAGTTTGTTTATATAAGCATGTTGCTTGAGTTGTATGAGTGTTTCTTACTGTAGTTTTCTCTTGCTCTGTTGGGGTTTCAACCCAAAGCCCTAGGGTACTTATTCCCGTAACATAATTGGCAACTCCACTGGGGATAACAATCTTGCTATTCCTAGTTTGGGTTGTTCAATGTCAATCAGGGCTCAGTTCTTGGTTAGCTTATTGTGACAGTATTGTTTGGTCCAGTAGAATCTCAAACCTTAAGTCTGATCTTTTTGATTTGGCTTCATTTTTTTATTTTTCTTGCAAAGCTTTGTATACGCACTTTTCTCTATTTAAAGTAGTGTACACACGCTCATTTATGTGAATCCAACCCGCGTATACATGAGTTTCCTTTGTCACAAGCGTGTGTACACTCCTCTATGCTTGAACACAGTCGCGTATACCAGTTTTTGCATGCTTTTTTCAAATCTTTCTGCCCAGAAAGATTTGTTTCTTGGTCTATTTGGTTTTTGAGTGGTCAGTTTCTATCTTTAGAATTTAATTATTCAGTGAGCTTACTATTTTGAATTCTCTTCTGCTTTGAAACTTTTTTGGCCTAGGTTTGCTTTTGAGTGAGTTTTATGATTTTTGTTTGGACACACAAGACATCTTATAGAGGTTCTTGATTGTTCTAGTTCTCTGGAACATTAGATTGTTTTCAATATTTGTGTCAAGCTTGATTATTGGTCTACTTGCTTTTTGAAAGTTTCTTTTTGATGAATTTGAAAGTGTTTATTTTCTGACTTCTTGGTCAATTTCTCAAAGATCTTTGCTACTGTTTCGGTCGATTAGTACAATTTGAAGCCCTTTTTGTTCAAGTTTTCCTTCATTGTCGAATTTGTAACTTGCAAAGTTTCCTTGTGCTCTTCTTTCAGTCTTTGAGTCTTTGGTGGTGTTAGCCTCCTGCTGCAGCAGATTACTCATATTTCATGATTGACATTTTACATGCCAAATATGTCATACTTTGCAGGCTGCAATGCTCCATATTTGCTAAACAATCACCAAGCAAAGAAGGCTACTCAGAGTTCATCTAACTGCTTTCGAATTTTGAAAAGTCATTCCAGTTTTGTAGAATTTTCAGCTAAAGGGAGATCCAAACAGCTTAATCTTGGTCTCCATAGGTTTCAATTTCCTGTTTTAGAATATAGAGAATGAAAATCTATCCAAACAGCTTAATCTTGGCAGATTCTTAGATAGGTAGAGAATCAAAGGAGCCCAACTGCTTAATCTGGGCCCTTGGAAGAAATAAGGGTAGTTTGTAGATAGGAAGGCATAAAAAGAAAAAATTGAAATGTTGGGTCTGCAAGTCTAAGTGCACCCAAACCAAAACAAGAAAAAATGTTAGGTAAGTAGGCTGGGTAAGTAGTTTTGAGGTTGCAGAATCTTGATTTCTGATCAATCCTATGTTTTCAAAGTATCATCTCTACTAAGGTCACAGTCATCAGGCAGTTTCATGTGGAGGAGCTCAAATCAAGCATAACTAACTTCCCTTTCTTCCTCTTCCCTAAATCGTTGACTAATTTCCCCAAAAGAGGTCAAGATCTGCTTGATATCGATTAGTTTCATCATTTTCCATGTCATTAGCCTTGGTGAAGATCTGCTTCACTCAAGGAGGGTCCATACTTTCTCTACAAAGCTCTATCTCCCCTTTGAAGCCTAAGATCTCTGAAACTTAGCGCTTTCTTGTCATTTCCACATTAACTACTGACATTATTATTTAACTCCCTATATTTTCCCCATCCCCCTTGTTGGAGAGGTAAATCCCCTCTATGAATAGAGGCGATCCCTACTAGCCCAGAATGGGTCTAGCAACAATCAAACAATGCTATCACGCAAGTTCCTAATTGCAAATAAAGAGTAGGTGATGAAGACCTACTTGAGATCCAACGCTTTAGTTCGTAGGAGAGAAGGGGTTCACGTTCCTTTGCCTTGGCCGGTCACGATCCTCCACTATCTACGTGAATGGACACCTGCACACAAAGAGAACCAACACAAACCCAAGCGTGAAATCTAATATATGCAATTATACATCAGTCAGGAAGGATGTAATTCAACATCAACCATTACAAGTACAACGAGAATGGAACCATAATGATAGTCATCTATTATTTATAATTCAACAAAGGAGAATACAACCAGCGTCCTGACGTCAAGTCCTCCCTTGGCTGGGTGCTCAGCTACACAATTCTTGCAAAAGCTTGAAGGGGTGAGGGACAAGCTCTCTCTCTCTTTAGTGACAAAGTCTCCTTACTTAGGGAAAGCCTTATGGATATAAAGAAGGCTTCTTGCAACTCCAACCTTTTGATGTCTTCCTTTCAGGACAAGTATTGCCACAAGAGTCAAAGCTATTAGAACCAGAACTAGCTTGCTCAAGCCATGGGAACAAGCTTTTATAGAGGAAAAGGAAGAGATAAGGT
>APFE031518482.1:0-12481 GCA_000404065.3 Pinus taeda | reverse complement strand
TACCCATTTCCTTTTCTTTTTTTATATATAAAGTTTTTTCATTCGGGAGCTATAGATTTTTCTTCCACCCTACTTTTCTTCGCGAATGATTCATTATGTTTTCCCTGTTCGCATCCGATTTTTCATCTGCAAATCTTGTTGGTAACCCTGAACCCCTAGTTTTGAGGGCCTTGTGGGAGTGGAATTCTTCTTCTTATGAATCTATATCCTCCGCTTGAGTCCCCATAGAGGTTTACTCTAAGGGAGCATCGCTTCTGGTGCTACAAGAGAAGAGGGCTTAGTGGGGCTTGGGGCCTTCTCCATCATCATTTTAGTAGTTAGGATTTCCCATTTTTCTAGAAAATGTTTCAAGATATTGAAGCTATTGTTTGGATCTAGGGATCTATTATTATTAATAATAGAGGTTCCCTCTCTAGGAATTGACCCTTACTTTTTTGGAGGCATGGGCCCTTTCCCTTTCTGCCTTGTAGTAGCTTTAGGAGTAGCTTGGTTGTTCATCCTTGCGAGGCCTCTTCTCCTATTCTATTACTGCCATTATTATCCATTATTAATCTACTTTAGCTTCTCTTCTGCCTTATTATTAGAATCACGTGTGAAATGGCTATATTCATGGAAAAACTTGCATTTAAATGGAATTTGATTGCAATCAACTTCTTGTATATGAGATCAATTATCTAGGTTTATATTTATTATTTGTGGTAAACACTTGTCTAGCTCCACCTCCATATAGATATTGGTTCAAGTTTGCAACCCTTCTTGTGGCTTATCTCGTTCGATGTATTTGCTAAGAATATTTCCTATACTCCTAAAAGTTTCCTCATTCCAACAATGAAGTAGGAAGGAGAGAAGTTTAACCCATACTGAGACTTATGTTGGGACATCACATTCAGGATTAAAATCTAAACTCCAATGATCTAGATATAACCCTTGGCCCCACCATGAAGTAGGGGTTATTCCTAAAGATGAGATCCCAATTCGCTTTTCCTTCACACATAAAGGTGTAAATCAATTGTCAACAAAATGACATTGAAACCTTGTTTTTAATCTTGGGTATCCAGTTCTCATCAATCCATGCCTGTAGGGACCTCAAAGAGGGTCATAAGCCCATAAAATGACAAATAATCCTCATATCTGCAAGTTTCAGGGTCATTTATTTAGATTGAGGTGTGGACCTCCACCTTTGGAATGTTGTTGATCTTCTTCAGAAATTTTGAGGATTCAACATTTTAGAAAAGTGGCGCTCTAGCAACAAGGGAATTAAATTCCACTATGTATGGAGGGCGTACCGAGGGTGAGATGGGGGTCCTATTGAACCTTGATCCACTTTCGACAAATAAAGGAAAGCAACAAAGAATAACAGGTTGAGCAATGCGCACTAGGTTTTGTTTGATTTTTCCATAATTGATTTACATTTCAAAAGTAAAACAATATTATAATGTTATAAACGATTGAATTTATATATTAAAATATCATTTTATAATTTATTTTTAATTGAACACTAAACAAAGACAATTATATGAATTTAGTTTATAAATTTTATATATAATTAAAAACTATTAAATTTTCTTTTTTTTTAGAACTTTTATTCATAAAAAAGTCAATAGTTTTATTAACTGTAATAATCTCTCTTTTTAATATATTTGATGTTGTTTTTATTTTAATGAATTTATTTTCATAAATTTTATATATAAGTAAAAAAAAAACTGTTTTTTTTAGTTTCTATAAAAATTTCAATAGTTTATATAATTTAATATTTTTTTTAATTATCTTGATGTTTTAGTTGTTAATGGTTAAATTTAAATTTCTAATAGAATTTATTAATTATATTCCCAATATATAATTGGAAATAATATATGACTTCTTAATTATTATATTTTATTATTATTATTATTGTTTTTATTTATTTAATATAAATCGGTTTTTTACCTAAAGAATCATCAAAAGAATTCTAAATATTATTTAAATTTGTTTTTTTTTTTTTTTTAATTTAATAGTAAATCATACAAATTGTTATATAAATTTAGAAAAATAAGCATTTACATTTTATAAAGACACTTTTTAAAATACAAATTAATAGAGTAATAATTAGTTTTTGATTTAACATTTTAAATAAAATTAATTGAATCTCAAAAACACTTGATCATCTCAATTTTATAATTTTCATTTAGTATTAAAATTTCTTTTAAAAGAACATCAATCTAATAATTGAATTCATGATAAATATGCTCAATGAAGACAGACACTTACAACTCTCATATTTGTAGTTGTCAAGATAATAAGATTAATATTTTAAGTATAGTGATCTAATGAATCAATCTATTATAACTTTAGAATCCTCAGCACCTTTAAAGACCAATGTCTTTTGTTTTTCTCAAAATAAAAGGAATTTCAAAGAGCTTTATCAAATAATAATGATGTGTAGGTTCCTCAACTTTCTGTTAGCTTTATTGAATAATAATGATGTGTATTTAAACCAAACATAATACGAACTCACAGAGACCTGGAACCATTGACATGCTCTATTGAAAAACTCCAAGGTAAATTATGTTTAAAATTGAGACCATGGCTAGACTTACCTATAGGGACCACATTATCCTTCTTTATTTTAACTCAAAATGCTCTATAAAAATAATCCTAGGTAAGTTTTATTTAATATGAAATGCTCTATTGAATAACTCCAAGGTAGATTATGTTTAAAATTGAGACCATGGCTAGACTTACCTATAGGGACCACATTATCCTTCTTTATTTTAACTCAAAATGCTCTATAAAAATAATCCTAGGTAAGTTTTATTTGAAATTGGGACTGTGTCAAGACTTAACTATAGGGACCACATTATCCTTCTTTCTTCTAGCTTAAAATACTCTATAAATAAATCCAAAGTAAATTATGTTTAAAAATAAGACCATGTAAAGCCTTAGTTATAGGGAGCACGTTATCCTTCTTTCTTTTAATAAAAGTCAAGGAAATCATGTGTGACCAAACTTGGGTTGCCTTTTTTACTTTTAAATAACCCCCAAGTTTTATAAAGCCATAATTATGAAGAACATAAGAGGTTAGCCCAATCAAGATATAACCATCCTATCACGTATCGATTGCCTCATATTTTGATGGTGCCCTATAATTCTGGAAACTATTTCGAAGTTTAAAGAACCTCTTGACACACTTACAAAATGAAAAAAAAAAAAACAATTCATTAATCTTTTGTGAGACATTTGTTTAATCTTCTTTGTGTATTTTTTTTTTCCTTCCTTTCTTTCTTTATTATCCTCATTATTATCCTCATGTCAAAACATTGTTTCTCATTACTATCCACACAAAAAAAATTATATTTTTTACTTTTTTCATTTCCAAAAAAACAACCACAATCATTTACCCTCACCTTCCCCACCAAAAGCAAAAGCAACTGGATACCCTAGTTTTGCAATTAGAATACTTATAGCCTTATTCGATTACTAAACTAGCTGATCTTCCTGTTCATTCAAAATGATTGCATAATAGGAAAGAGTTTGGGTATAAATAATTCATTCTTTCATGGCCCTTGTATAGACCAATATTGTCTTCTAAGAATAAGGGTGGAAACCATTCTGGTTGATAATCATATTTTCTTACATGTACAAACTTGATAGGTCCATAATCACTTAAATGATTTGTCATTTTTGAGAGAAAAAATAATAAAAAACTTAGATTATCATATTTTCCTAAGTGTACACACTTAAAAATAAAAAACTTAGATTATCATATTTTTTTAAGTGTACAAACTTGATAAGTCCACACCGATTCGAATGATTTTTAAATTCTTAAAAAAAAATGTTTACCACATACCTATTTTCCAAGCCATCCACCATTCCAAAATCGAAATGACAGAAATCACACTCTTCTAAATAACAATATTTTACTTTAAAGGCATTGATATTCACGGTTCTATTTGTTTTTTAAAATATTGACATTAAGACAATGTCTCAGGGAGGTGTTCTTTTAGATTTTCTTTTCTCTAATAGATTTAGCCTACGCCAAAATAAACTACGAATATAATTAAGATAACCTACGAATATACTTCGGATAAATAGAGTCTGGTACAAACAGTTCTAATAGGCATCACATGGCAAGCCTGGCACGAGAATAATTTCTAGTGGCACCGCCTTCGCCATAGTAATTCCAAACTTCTCTGTCATGTCCATTTCTTCTGCACTTATGCCCTTCCTAGCTGCCCACTCGAATGAATGGATGAGAGAAGCCAATACCAGATGAATCGTCCGACTTGCCAACGGAAGCCCCACGCATATTCTCCTGCCTGCTCCAAATGGTATCAGCTCGAAGTGTTGTCCCCTGTAATCCACGCTATTCATCTTATCATCGAGAAATCTCTCAGGGACGAATTTCGATGTTTCATTCCAGATGGCAGGGTCCCTTTCGATTGCCCACATGTTGACGATTACCTGGGTGTGTTTGGGTATCAACAATCCCTCAATCTCACAATCACTATCTGCTCTGTGTGGAGCGAGTAGAGGAGCTACCGGGTGCAACCTGAAAACTTCTTTCATCACTACACGGAGATAAGGGAGACGATCGGTGTCGCTCTCTTCGACCCTTCTATTGCCCCCAACAACCTGGCCCAACTCAGGCTTGTTGGAAATTTCTGTTGATTTCAAACACAAATGTAATTTCAGAGAACAATGCTCTCATACCATGTTGGAATTTTCTGCTAAATTCCTTAACAAACAGATAACAGAAAAATACTATGTTTATGCACAGAAAACTGTAAATTTCATTTTCTGGACTTGGTGTTGCAGCAACAGGATTCGGTGTTGCAGCAACACTGATCTTGGTGTTGCAGTAACAGGAAATGACACTCTATTTTTGTTAACACAGAAAAAATAGAAAACTGCTTACTGGAAATTGTATTGCGGAAATACAGTTTGGTGTTGCAGCAACGTTGATCGTGGTGTTGTAGCAACGCGATTTTTGATGTCAAGCCACTCGGTGTAACGACAATACGTTTTTGACGCTAAGTTGCTTTAAGAAAATTGACGCTTGGTGTTACAGCAACTAAAACAATTTGGCGTCAAATCACTAATAGACTTGCAGAGTAAAATCAAAGTGTTTTTGACACTTGGTGTAACAGCAACAGAAAATCAGCAATACAGTAAACTTGTATTCATGAACAGTAAACAAAACTGATACAGTAAACTTAGCTGTTAGAAGAGGAACACTTCAGTTCCAGAAATCGATTTTCTATCTCAGAAAATTGCAGGTTCAGCACTGCTATGCATTTACAGAAGAGACACACTGTTGTTCTTCTAACCTTCTCTCAGAAATAGAACTGCTTTTCTAAAGTTTCTTACACTCAGACAGAAAACATAACTGCTGTTCTTTTCTGCTTACACCTTCTTAAACTTGAAAACAAAACTATTGTGCGTTACATTTATAGGAAAATAAAATATGATTAAACAATAAACTAAGTAAAATATCTGCTGATATTTATCTTTCTATTTATTGCAGAAGGCAGTGATGCCTTTTCAGCAAAAATAAGACGGCTGTCTGCAGGGGATTTAATTTCTGAATTTAATGCTCAAAAATATCAGAAGACTTTGCAGCACCGAACAATCTAAAATAACTGTTGTAAATCAAATCTTTGTTCAGCATTTATGTGATGTAGTTGGAATTAAATTCCAACACTCCCCCTTAATTTCAACTGTTGCATACCCATGCATTTCCTGAAATGATCAAAACCTTTCTCTGGCAATGGTTTTGTCAAGATGTCAGCTAGCTGATCCTCTGTTCTGCAGTGCTGCAAAACAACTTCACCATTGTTAACCAATTCACGTATGAAGTGAAATTCGGTATATATGTGCTTTGTTCTTTTATAAAAACAGAGTTTTTAGACAAAGCTATTGCTGAGCTATTCTCACAGTAAATGGTTGTGCCATTTTCTTGTGCATGACACAAATCTCTGAGAACTCTTCTCAGCCACACTACTTGGCATGTTGCTGCTGTTGCTGCCACGTACTCTGCCTCTGCTGTTGACAAAACCACAACTGGTTGCTTCTTAAAAGTCCATGAGATGGTTCTCGATCCCATATGAAACACATATCCTAATGTGTTTTTCCTATCATCAACACTTCCAGCCCAATCACTGCCTGTGTAACCTGTCAACATGAAACTTTCATAAGAGGAGTATAAAATACCAAACCCTTTCGTTCCATTCAAATACCTTAGAATCGTCTTGGCTGCCTGCCAATGAGTCTCTTCCGGTCTTTCCATAAATCTGGAGATTAAACTCACAGCGTGCATAATGTCCGGCCTAGTTGCAGTCAAGTACATAAGGCTGCCAACTATGCTCTTGTACAATTTTGGATCAAAATCCTTGCTGCTGTCTTCTTTGGTCAATTTCAGCCCCATTATAGTTGCAGTCGCAACTGCCTTTTTGTTCTGCATGTTAAATCTCTTCAACATTGCTTCTACATATTTATCTTGAAAAATGAAAACACCATTTTCACTTTAGTCTACTTCAATTCCAAGAAAATATCTTAAGAAGCCCAAGTCAATCATTTCAAATTCACTTTTCATGACTGCTTTAAAATCAATAATGAGAGAAGCATCATTGCTAGTAAAAATCAGATCATCTACATATAGAACAACAATAATAATCTTGCAATCATTCTCCTTTATGTAGAGTTTGGGTTCACCATCACACTTATCAAACCCATTCTCAATCAGATACGCATCTATTCTTCTGTACCATGCTCTTGGAGCTTGCTTCATCCCATAAAGAGCCTTCTTCAGTTTGCAAACTTTATGCTCTTGGCCAGCAACTTCATAACCTGGAGGTTGTTCAACATAAACCTCTTCTTTCAACACTCCATTCAGGAATGCAGATTAACATCCATCTGATAAATCTTCCATTTGTGTTGTGCTGCAATAGACAACATTGTTCTGACTGTTTCCATCCTTGCTACTGGTCCAAAGGTTTCATCATAGTCTCTGCCTTGTTGCTGCTTGTACCCTTTCACAACAAGTCTTTCTTTGTGCCTGTCAATCTTGCCTTCAGCATTGCTTTTGGTCTTATAGACCCACTTAACTCCAATGGCATCTTTTCCTTCAGGGAGGTCCACTAACTCCCATGTTTTACTCTTTTCAATTGCACCAATTTCTTCATTCATTGCTTCAATCCATTTATCTTCATTTACAACATCTTCAAAATGAATTGGGTCATCAACATGACAATATAAAGCGAATAATGAATTCAGACCGGTATTGGTACTTACCTCTCCTTGTTCATAAATCTCATTCAGATTTTTGAATCTTGGTCTTCTTGGTGTGCTTGGAGTTCCATGCGAACTTGAGGGTATTTCAGATCCCTGTGGTGTGCTTGGAGAAGCACTGCCTTGACTTCTTAAGGTTGTTCGAATTCCAGCTTGTGGTGTGGTTTGCTGAATTTGCTGTGGTGGAGGAGGAACCACCAAGGAAGGATTATTTGCTGTTGTCCTTTCCTGTTCTTCTTCATGAGACACAATTGTCTTCACATTCACTGTTCTTTCTAGACTCCCATCCCAAGCTTCATCTTCAATGAACTCCACATCCCTGCTTACAATTAATTTCTTAGTGGATGGATTATAGAGTTTGTATGCTTTTGACTCATCACAATAGCCAACAAATACACACTTCTCCCCCTTACTATCAAACTTTCTCCTTAGTTGATCTGGTACATGTGCATAGGCTACACAACCGAATACTCTCATGTGAGTGACAATTTTCTTTTGACCGCTCCATGCTTCTTCTGGTATTCTGTTCGTGACAACTTTAATTGGGCATCTATTCAAGATGTAAACTGCGCAAGTGACAGCTTCTGCCCAATACTCATGAGGAAAGTGTTTTGCCTTCAGCATACTTCTAACCATGTCAAGAATGGTCCTATTCTTTCTTTCGGCAACATCGTTTTGCTGAGGTGTATACCTTGCTGTGAACTGTTTTTGTATGCCATTCTCTCTGCAAAAACGCAGAAAGTCTTGGGAGATATATTCTCCTCCTCTATCTGTTCTGAGCACTTTGATGTAATGCCCACACTGCTTCTCAACAAGAGTTTTGAAGTGGTGGAATTTCTCAAACACTTCACTCTTCTGTTTCAGCATATACACCCATGTCTTTCTGGTGTAATCATCAATGAAAGTTAAAACATATCTATTTCCGCCAAGTGATGGTACTTGCATTGGTCCACACACATCAGAGTGAACAATTTCCAAGGGTGCTCTTGCCCTTATACTCTTTCCT
This sequence comes from Pinus taeda, assembly GCA_000404065.3. Classification (NCBI taxonomy): domain Eukaryota; kingdom Viridiplantae; phylum Streptophyta; class Pinopsida; order Pinales; family Pinaceae; genus Pinus; species Pinus taeda. The sequence goes on along the minus strand of APFE031518482.1, from coordinate 4,209 downwards.
GCTAGAAAGCTTTCTTTGTGTTGCTTGCCCAAGATGCAGCCTTCACAAAGGCTGTCCGGCTTTTCAATCAATGACAATCCCTTTACCATTCCTTTTCTATGCAACAAATTCAGGCCTCCGAAATTGAGATGTCCAACTCTCGAGTGCGACAACCAATTTCATCTTTCACTTGTTCTTGAAAGACTTCTTGTGTTACAGCTGCAATAGTTCTTCCTTCCTTCAAATCTGCCCTCAGCTTGAGAGGAAACATTCTATTGCTGGTCATCTGCACCTGTGCAATGATCTTCTTACTTGGAGGTATATCTATGATTGTACACATATCATCTTTGAAGAACACGTTGTAACCTTTGTCAATGAGCTGCCCAATGCTCAAAAGATTACATTTCAGCCCAAGTACATAGTATACCTCTGGCACAATCATCTGTTCTCCATTTCTTGCTCGGATACTGACTCTGCCCTTACCCTTGACAGCTATCTTAGTATCAGTCCCTGTTGTTACCTCAGATTTCACATCTTCATCCAGATTGGCAAACATTGCAATATTTCCAGTCATGTGATTACTACAACCTGAGTCTAAGCACCAAACATCTTCTTGTTTGTCTTGTGCAATGTTACATGTTAACAGCACATTTTTTGGATTCTTATTTTCTTCATTTGCAAAATTAACATTCTGCCTACTATTCATGTCATTTTGTTTTTTCTACATTCATTGGCATAGTGCCCATATTTCTTACAATAATGACATTGGACTTGGGATTTGTCATACCTTTGTCCATGAGCTTGTTGTTTTCTTGAACCTTCATCTTGGTTCTGATTGTAGCTCCTTCCGCTTGTGCTTGAAGGATAATATCTGCATCTGTTTTGGCTTCTTCCACGACCTCTATTATTTTCTCTGCCTCGACCTTTTCTTTGGCTGAAAGACATCTGAGTTTTGAATGCTTGCTCAAAAGAGGAATCTGTTCCTCTACTCAGTCTGTGTTCATGAGACATAAGAGAAGCACTCAGTTCATCTACCGTGAACTGTGAGAGATCTTTTGTTTCTTCTATTGCTACCACAACAGCTTCAAACCTTGAGGGTAAACTTCTCAAGATCTTCTCTACGATCCTTCTTTCTTCAAGGATTTCACCATGATATCTAATCTAGGTTATCAGCCCAATAACTTGAGTGAAGAATGAATCTATTGTATCAGATTCCTTCATGCTGAATGTTTCAAAGTCTCTCCTCAACATCTACAACTTTGCAGTCTTCACCTTCTCCATGCCTTGATAGGCAGTTTTGAGAATATCCCATGCCTCTTTGGATTTTGTTGCTGCTGCAATCCGTGGGAAGACACTTTCATGTACTGATTGGAAGAGAAAAAAGAGGGCTTTGGCATCCTTCTTCTTGTCGCTCTTCAACTGGTCTCTTTATGCTACTGTCAAAGCAGCCAGTGCTGTTGCATCTGCTGGTTCAGCATAACCAGTTTCTACCAGCTCCCATATTCCTTGAGAAGCAAACAATGCTTTCATTTTTATGGATCAATCACTGTGATTTTTCCCATTAAACTGTGGCAGTTGGGAATTTGTCAAACCTATTCCAGCATCTGCCATCTTAACTCTGTCTAGTTAAAGAAAAGATACTGACTGTAAAATTAAAAATAAGCAAAAAACATTCTCTGCTGGAAAAATCTGCTCTTTAAACTTCTTACAGCTCCTACAGTTAAAAAACAAACTCTCTTTTTGACTCACTGAGTGCCTAGACTAGCTCTGATACCATGTTGGAAATTTCTGTTAATTTCAAACACAAATGTAATTTTAGAAAACAACGCTCTGATACCATGTTGGAATTTTCTATTAAATTCCTTAACAAACAGATAACACAAAAATACTCTGTTTCTGCACAGAAAACTGTAATTTCGTTTTCTGGACTTGGTGTTGCAGCAATAGGATTCGGTGTTGCAGCAATACTGATCTTGGTGTTGCAGTAACAGGAAATGACACTCTGTTTTTGTTAACACAAAAAAAAATAAAAAACTGCTTAATGAAACCGTGTTGCGGCAACACAGTTTGGTGTTGCAGCAACGCTGATCGTGGTGTTGCAGCGACGCGATTTTTGACGTCAAGCCACTCGGTGTAACGGCAATACGTTTTTGACGCTAAGCCACTTTAAGAAAATTGACGCTTGGTGTTACAACAACTAAAACAATTTGGCGTCAAACCACTAATAGATTTGCAGAGTAAAATCAAAGTGTTTTTGACACTTGGTGTAACAGCAACAGAAAATCAGCAATACAGTAAACTTGTATTCATGAACAATAAACAAAACTGATACAGTAAACTTAGTAAACTTAGCTGTTACAAGAGGAACATTTCAGTTCCAGAAATCGATTTTCTATCTCAGAAAATTGCAGGTTCAGCACTGCTGTGCATTTACAGAAGAGACATTCTTGTTCTTCTAGCCTTCTCTAAGAAACAGAACTTATGTTGTAAAGTTTCTTACACTCAGACAGAAAACAAAACTGCTGTTCTTTTCTGCTTACACCTTCTTGCACTTGAAAACAGAATTACTGTGCAGTACATTTATAGGAAAATAAAAATCTGATTAAACAATAAACTAAGTAAAATATCTACTATATTTATCTTTGTATTTATTGCAGAAGGCGGTGATGTCTTTTCAGCAAAAATAAAACGGTTGTTTGTAGGGGATTTAATTTCTGAATTTAATGCTCAAAAATATCAAAAGACTTTGCGGCACCAAACAATCTGAAATAACTGTTGTAGATCAAATCTTTGTTCAACATTTATGTGATGCAGTTGGAATTAAATTCCAACAGGCCTGGGCTCGTTTCATTTTCTCCGGATTGCATATGAGTTCTACCATCGCCCATTCCATGGTCTTCGCAGTAGTGTCGCTTCCCGCGCCAAATATGTCCTGGATCAAGCAATTGGCCATAAGAGAAATTACTTTGGCACTATGAATTCACTAGTAAACTCCGATACTTTAGAATAAGATACCATCTATCATTAAATACAATAGCCTTGTTGTATGATACCAACAAAGGAGAATGGAAATGATTACACTTAAGTAGACTCTGATGTCGGAGAGAGTAAAATCATCGCTTCTTATTTCGAGCAGAGCGTGCATCACTCCCGTCCGTCGTTTTGCCTTTTGTGGCAAGGCGGTTCTCTATGAATTTGTCAAGAATACAAAATTCCCTTGCCATATAGATTGCCGTGTTACGTCCCACCCCCTGAGGATCCAACCATTGAAGAAAGGGAAAGTAGTCCACCAAATTGGGAGCTACTGCATTCACTGCCAACTGTCAAATAGCATCACTGAACTCTTGGAAAGCTGGAGAATTGGGATGCAACATATCTTTACCAAAGGCCAACTTGCCTAACATATTAAGAACGAATTGGGCCATCATATTTGCGATGTTTACACTCTTCCCCTCTGTACTTCCCAACAGAATCTGGTTGATTGTTCAGAATACTTCATCTTTTCTCAAATGTTGCAGGGCTTCTAACATCTTGACGCTGAAGAGCTTTGTATTGGATATGGGTCTGAGCATACGCCAGTGGGATCCATATTGGGCCCAAACTACTGAGGACTTGTCATAAGAAAGGCACTGAATTGACTGTACGACCGTGCGGCCCACAAAAACACGGTCATGGGTCTTGAGAACTTGCTTTGCCATAGCCGGAGAGGAGACTACCACTGTAGTTTTCATTCCGAGAGAGACACACATGAGAGGGCCGTACTTCTGAGCGAGGTGGAAGAGAGCTTCGTGGGGATTGTTACCCAACTGGAACAGGTTTCCCACAATCGGCCATCCTGGAGGTCCCGGAGGAAGCCTGCGATAAGTCTTCCTCCTCCACAGATCAAAGACAAAGAATATAAAGACGGAGGTGAGCCCTGTCACAGAATACTATAACATCCATCCATTATCGATTGAGATTTATTGCAGAGGCTGGTAATGGCCAACTACATGGAAATGTTACATAAAGGTGGAAGACAAGAGGTATAAATACACGAATGCAAGTCTCAATCCTATGTGATTAACGGTAATCTAGTTTAAACTATCTAACTCTATTTTGACATTGTCTAGTTATTTCATTTTGTTTTCATATTTATTAGTTTAAATTTAGGTATGGATTTTTGGAATCGCAATTTTATTTATAAAGTTTTTTAGATTATTTCGATTTTATAATTTTTTTTATAATTTCAAT
>APFE031518476.1:630-13096 GCA_000404065.3 Pinus taeda | reverse complement strand
GAGTTCATCCAGCAAATCATCAACCACCGGGATGGGAAATTTATCTTTGACTATCAACTTATTGAGGGCCCTGAAGTTGGGATACATCCGCCACTCCCCATCTTTCTTGAGCACCATGACCACTGGGGATGAATAAGGACTAATGCTGGGACGAATGACACCGGCTTCCAAAATTTCCTTGGTGATTTTTTCTGTTTCATTCTTTTGGGTGAACGGATATCTGTATGGGCGCACATTTGGGGGTTAGGCCCCTGGAACCAAGGTGATGCTATGATCATGTTCCCCTCGCGAGGTTGGAATCCCCTGAGGCTTGTCAAAGATCGGTAGATGGTTATTTCAAATCTGTTGCATCTCAGGATGAATTGGCGGCGGCTTGGTTTCGACTGCCTGGATGGCACTAAATTGAGCTACAACTCCATGATTTCCCTTTTTTAACAATTTTCCCATCCTATTCGAGGTGATGATAGAAGGGGCTCCCGCCTGGAGTCCGTGGAGGGTATGTGTGTAGTTGTTCTGCTTAAAACTCATATATAACTCCTGGAAATCCATTGTGATTGGCCCAAGAGTGCGGAGCCAGTCAACTCCAAGGACAATGTCGCAACCCCCCATGTGTATGGCAAACATGTGGGTTTTCAACTGATAATCCCCCATTTGAAGTTTGACAATTTCATAGCGGCCTTCACATTTCATTGTGCCTCCATCCGCAATTTGAACTTGGAAGCTAGAAACTGCTCGTACAAAACAATGCACTGCTTCAGCGACTTTTTGATGGATGAAATTATGTGTACTTCCACTATCAATCAAGACTACTACTAGGCGATGTTTAATAAAACCTCTGATTTGGAGAGTTTGAGGGGAAGAAATCCCTGCCAAAGCGTGCAACGAAATGACTGGTTCGTTAGAGACATTGTCCTGTTGGTTGTCTTCTTCAAGCGGCTCATGTTCCTCCAGTGGTGGCTTTTCCTCTATTGAGCTATAGTCGGTGGCATCAATTTGAAATAATTTGGGCTCCTTGCATTTATGCCCTGGGGAGTATTTTTCATCACAGTAGTAACATAGGCCTTGCTTTCTTCTTTCGGCCATCTCCGCAGGTGACACCTTTTGGACTTTGAGTGTTTGAGTCGTGTTGTGAGCCTGTGGGGGGCGACCTTTAGCGGAGAAATTTGGGCAACTGTATTGGGCTGCTAATGCACGTTCAACGTTACGAGCTACCTTGCAAGCCTCCGTCCATGTGGGAGGGTGGTACAGTAGGACTTGGGCTTTGATAGCTTCTTTAAGATTGCTGATAAAACATTCTGTGTAGAACCCATCTGAGAGACCCCAAGTGCAGAAGGCTAAGGCTTCAAAAGCTGTAATATATTCACCCACTATACCAGTCTGTCGGAGCTTAGTAAGATGACCCAAAAAAGCTGATTCCTGGTCAAAGCGGTCTTGAAGAGCTTTGGTGAATTTGGGCCAAGTCCTAAAAGGTCCAGTGCAACATTGCTGCCATTCCCACCATTGCCACCTTTCATTGTCCAACTACATGCTCCCCAACATAAGCTGAGTCTCATCATCGAAGATGCGATTTAGTTTGAAATATTGCTCCATTTGTGCTATCCATGCCGACGGGTGAGAACCGTCAAATTTATGCATATCCAACTTGGGAGGTCGTTGACTGGGTTGTGGGTGGGTGTGCCAGATGTGAGGAGAGTGGCTAGACTCACCCTCATTGTGTTCATGACCATTATACTCCTCCTCGTGGGCGTGCTCCTTGCCCTTCGGGACTATTTTGTCAACCATGCTAAGTAGTCTGGTAAGCTGCAGGTCAAGGTTATGCACTGATTCTTCAAGTTTGTCCATCCTTTCATTGGCCATCGCTTGAGCTCTAGTTGTTACCATACACCAATCGGATTTTTGAAAAGTGGGACCGCCTAAAAAAAATTCACTAAGAAGTGAATGGTACCACCGTACTCAGCTCGTCGTCCTGATTTTGATGGGCTAGATCACCAATAAGCGCCCCGAAAGATCTCAGACCTTTTTTTTTTTTATGAAATGGAGTTTTCCTTCTCCCTTATCAATACTATAGTGGCCAAATTCTCAAAATGTCAATGCAGCCAAAAGTCTTGCGAAAATTATACCCCGGTATAGGAAGCCTTCACAACGACTCTGATCTGGTGGATTTGAGAGATCTTAATGGTAGATCTGATAGCGCTGGGCAGCAGAACTGACTGCTTCTACAGATCTAATGGATCTAATAGATCGGAATGGCTGATTGGGACCGATGTCTATTGCTGTTGCACTCCTTTGCACAAGCGGATCTGAAAGAGATGATGATAGAAAATGGAACTAGGGTCTTGAGGAGTGTCAGGTGCTACAGATCGAAATATACACAAGATTCTAGCAGTAGTACTCGGCCCAATGTTTCAGGGCTCTAACTAAGGAGGATCGACCGTACCCTTAGCCGTACAACCCGACTACCCTATCGTACGGGCGAGTAATCTCTCCGAGTACTATTCTCGGTGTAATGTAGCCGCAAGACGGCTGACGGTTTATCTATGGCAAGGTTTCAAAGGAGCCTAAGGGGCTTCTGATATACCCAGAGGGTACGTGGAAGACAGTCCGTGCGCGGTTCTGTCTAATGCGCTACTACTCGAAGGGGTACCCACAGGGGTTACAAGGGAGTCCAACAGACATGACCACCTCTTGTATTTCCTGTGTACATGCCTCCCCAAATCCACAGATTTATGCGCTCAACGACAAATCCCGTGGTTTAAAGATGTTGGAACACGTCTCTAGCCAAAAAAAAAAAATTGCTACGAAATGGAGATCCCACCGGCCTTGGAAAGTGCTCTGATACCACTTGTTATGCTCTTAACCTGAAAATGATACCCAAATATAGAATATGCAAAGAAAAGATACCCAGAACACAGAATATGCGAAGAAAAGATACCCAAAACACAGAACAGCAATGATTTTATTATTCAGAGAGTAATGTTCACTTGCCTCTTCGAGGGGGAAACCTGCAATAGAGCAGAGCTCGATTACAAAATAAGACCCAATGCTCCTCGCAGGGAGTCTCTATCCTTTATATATGACTCATACATGCAATACCACGGGCCAATACCGTGGTATTACTAATACCATCTATCTAATACTACGACCCATTTGCAACTGACTGTGGTTCCGTTATTAATTGCGGATTAACCACTTACAATTATTAATATGGGCTTTATTGACTCTTGACTATGACGTGGTCCCATTACATAAATAAGGGGGTTAGGGTGGGACCCTAATAGTGGCTCTTTCCTCTTGATATGGTGGTGGCTCTATAGGCTACTCACCCTAATCTTTTAGTAGTTGGGTTTACAAACTCTCAATGAGCTTTAGTTTCTACTTATGGACCAATGGATGCAAACTTTGATTTGCAACTACTCACAATAGCCAAGGCTCTTAGTGGAAGTAGCTCATGACCTTCTTAACTCCTTTGGTTCTTTGAAACCTTGCTAAACCTTGCACTAATACCAATTGTTATCTAGAGGCAAAGATAAACATGCAAACATAAGACAAATAAGTACACAAGCTTCTTCTTGAATAAATAATTATATTCATTAATTATTCTATCATATACATCCATCGAGTTGCTTCTATTCTCTCTTCTTACTTCACATTACAATGACCCAACCATGAGTATATAAGCACTAAAATTTATACATATGGAATCATGCAAACTCATGCAAACTATGACTCGATGTTTTAACTAAACTTGTCTAACTTCACTTTAACATAAATAGACATTTTTCTTTTCCTTAACTTAGCTTTCCTTGAAAAGGCATTAACTTTTTAACTTTGACTCACTTGACTTTTAATATTACACTTAACTTTCTTTCCTTCACTTAACTTAACTCTTCTTACATTGCATGCATACGAGAGTACTTACTAATTCTATGGAGAAATGATTTTGATCTATGAAAAATTTGCGATCGATGGTAGTAAATCAAATAGGAAATTTGGGGACAATTTTGTGTGAATTGTGTGCTCTTATAATTTTTAAATTTCTATACGAGGCTAGAGTTGACTTGGTTATAACACATTTGAAAATTTGACAACTATTAGGCCAGTTGGGCTGTTGATTTTATAAGATTACTTTCATTCACATCATTTGCATATTGGTTATGTTAAGGCATAATTGTATGGAATGATTATCTACATACTTCAATAAGTGTTAAAACGTATGAATTTTTACTAATCGTGAATATAAAAAGTGAGGTGTTGTAGATTGAGAAAATCTATCAGATGAAATGAGTTACGATGCACCACAAACATATAGTGATGGGTTAGACAACCTTTGATGTGGGTGACTATAGGCACAAGACAAGCCATACTCTTTCAACCTCTTTCATAATTTATTTATATATATCTCTATTAAGTGAGGAAGATAAATCACATAATTGTTATTCCCTAGTTTGAAATGATATCAATCATAGAAAATTTTAAGGCCTAAATTTCCCCATGTGCGAAATTAAGCCCGATCATTTATTTTGGTTCGCTGATTGTTTTACAAATATGGGTTTGAATATGCATTGCCCAATATTTAAAAAAAAAAAAGTTAGTTGTAAACCATTAACCCGAGAATTTGATGGCGAGAGTAAAAAATATTTTTGCTCTATTGTATTTTTTTACTAACCCAAGTTGTTGGAATCTGTTTTTTTTTCCAGTAAAATTCAAACTACATTCCCTATCTTCATGGTAATGGAAAGTATCAAGATAAATTTCATCCTATTTTTATGGGAATACCAACTATTTGGATGTGTTCCTCCCAGTGGAATTTATTTTCACTCTATTATATTTTTCTATTAACGCAAAATTGTTGGAATTGTTTTTCCAGTAAAATGTGGAATCATAGGTTTATAGGAATTGGGTGTTTATATGAAATCCATACTATCATTATTTAAACAACCATTGCAATGGAAAGATGAATTTTTCAATTCTTCCCTGTTGATTTGACATCTAGCAAGCAAACACAAATATTCGACTATCTACATTTTAGTTTGATAAACATTCACCCATATCATTGTTCTTTAAATGTTCAAATTGAGAAACTATCTCGCATAAAAATATGAATATGATTATTAAAATTTTACTTATTATTTTATTTTTTATGTAGATAAACTCTTATAATTTTTTTCTTATTGTAATAGTACAGACTATTAATAAAGCTCTATATAAAAAGTAGTGAATGTACCATCTTTTTATATTTTTATATGTCTAGATTGAAACGTTGTTTCATCTACTAGATCATTTAACCCTTTATATAAAAGAGAGTGTCGATTTTATAAAACTAAAATAATTTGGTTGTAAGATAGAGTTAATTGTAGACATCATTGCATTGCATTCACCATCGAAGTCGTCAAAAATGTTCACGAATCAGTAAAATTATAGTCCATTGAGACTTGTTGTGGGAGTTGACAAATTCCTTTAACATGGACACTCCAAGACATTCAATGGGTTTGAACCACCATGTATCATGAAACAGTGATTGTTCGCATAACTTAGTAATCTCTCCTTTCTAATTCAATTAGTTAGTTGTATCCCAATATATATATAAAATCTACTAAATTGTAATGTCTCCATTTTACTTACCATAGCGTTTTTAAAACGTTTACAAAATAGTTAGTTTCTACCTATTGAGATTCACATTAACTCATTTTCATGTAGATTTGAAGGTTTGAAATCACCTTTTGAAGTAATAATCTCTAAATTCCTTTGATTTTACATCCACCTTTGTGTTTTTCTTGAGTGTAATGGTACCATTAAAAGCTTATTATTGTTTAAGGTATATACTATAAATCCTAGATCTTAAAAAGTTCTACACAATAGGTTGCAGATATTAGTTTTCTCAGTGCTTAGAAACATTCTATTGCTTACATGTTGTAGTTTTTTGGTAAAAGTTTGTGTATAAAATTAAAAATATGATCAACAAACATGTATAGATAAAAAGAATAATAATTAATTTTTTTTACAAAAGACGTGTATAGATAAAAAGAGTAATAATTAAACCTTTTTTACAAAACATTATCAGAGATATTAAGTTTGTGCATGGAATAACAAAATATAATTAATTATATAGATGAAAGAGATACTAAGTTTGTGCGTAGAATAGAAAAATATAACTATTTATATGGAATGATTTGTTGGTTGAGACAAAGTGGGGGGCGATTCCTTAGCTTCTTTATATTTGTAAAGGTAGAATGACCATGTTTTCTAGTACAATTTAGATAAATTCTTTTATATAAATATCTCTATATATATATATAAATATATATATAATATATAATATATTATATATATAAAATAAACGATATATATATATATATAATATATATATATAATATATTATATATATATATATAGATATATATAATATATAAAGATATAATATAAGGATAATATATAATATAATATATAAGTCCAACTGCTAGAGTTTAATTGGATTGGATGTAAAAATTCAATTCCACTTGTTCATTTCATTTTATTGAATTAATTTGGAAAAAAAAAAAAAAAAAAAAACCCTATTTATTGCTCATGTACATAATATGAGTGATTGTTTTATTCATTTGATATTAATTATAATCTACATACACTACTGAGCAAAAAAAGCAAGTGTTTCACTAATTTGCTCATTTAAAATTAATAATTTTATAAATTTGAAAACACTTTCCTTTTTTAAACAATCTCTTTTTTAGTGATTTTTCAGTTAAAAAAAATAAAAAAAATTATATATCCAAATATGTTTCAGTTTCATCTCCTAAATTAACTTATCTAATTTTCTTTGTATAATGTCATTAGTTAAAAAATGTATTTGCACAAAAATAATTAAAAAGACAAGTGATATAAAAATAAATTTAAGAATACTAATAATATAATTTACATTTTGATTAAATTAGAATATATATATATATGATGATGATGATGATGATGATGATGATGATGATGATGATGATGATGATGAGACCAAACTTTGGTCTATACAACCTGAAGAAACAAATTATTTAGTTTGATTTAACATTTTATTCCTATGCTCAAAAATCTTATGGAGAAGCCCCCCTAGCTCACTATAATTTTGACATCCTAAAAGGCTAGGAAGGTAAGGTAAGTATTGCGACAAAGATTATGAAACTGAGGTCTAATTTGGTTGTAGGTGGGGCACTCTAAGAGGAAGTGGTTTTCATCCTCGATGTTTCTATTCTCACAGAGGTGGCAGATCCCTTCCATCCATGGTGTTTTAGAAACTTCCCAACAACGTGTTTCACTATGGAGCTCATGAGTGCTCGTTCTAATCTTCGCTATATTAATTTTCTTCTTTGAGCTAGTTAAAATAGAGAGATACTTTTGATCTTTTAGGTGCGGTTGATGACCTTCTTATAATAACTTAATTTTCTTTTAGCTGCTAAATCTTTCTCACACCACATTTTTTCTTTGAACTTAGAAGTAACAATACTTTTAATGTTATTAATGTTTTGCAATGCATCATTCACGTTGATCTCCCAATAGTTTAACTAGGCCCCCATGTCTTTATACCACCCCCTTTGAGCCTTAGGTGGTTTTGGCTAGAATTTAAAGCTAGCTTAGGAAGTCTATGATCTCCTATGTTATTGAGTTTGTGCTTGTACAATAGAAGCCTAATCATAGCTAGGCTCTTGATAGGGGAAATACCTACTTCTATTAGTAGAATAGGATAGAGTGTATTGCTTTTAATTTTCAGGTTAGATGTTATAAAACGCTTCTGGATTTGCTCAATCTTTCTCCATGATTCTCTAGAGATGTTGCAACCCCAAACCTCACATCCATATAAGATAACAGGAATGACTAAAGTTTCAAAGAGGAACTTCTTTTTATCCCACATTACGAGGTTTGTCATTTTACAATTATTGACTTATCTTTTGATCAAGTTAAAAAATTACAAGAAATGTATTTAAAAAAAAAATTATACATGCACTTAAAATTGTATTTATACAACTATCATTTAAAAAAAAAAAAATTAGTCAAAGCGAAATATATATCTATATATATATGTTATACAAAAATTAAAACATTGTTGGTTTTACAAAAACCTTTATATCCATGTATATTTTCTTCTAACAAAAATTTCCATAATACTTGTAAATACTCAAATTCATATAAACATATAATGATTAAAGAGTAATGAATGTAGAGATATAATGAAACTATCTTATTATGAATAGAAAAAGAACAAATATAAGATATAATGTTTATATTCATTGTCTTTAAATTTTAAATTTTTACCTAAATACACTAAGTCATGTTATAATAGTATTTTATATAACTCAAAATTATTTGACATTCTAAACTTATCTTTAAATAAGGTCTAGTCAATATAAAATAGAATATAATAAAAACTTATAAAAAAAGTAATATTGTATAATTATCAAAAAATATTATATAATTATAGTAATTTATATTAACTTTAGTTAAATATTATATTAAGAGATATTATTAATTTAAGTTTTAATATAAAAATTATATGATGATGATGATGGTGGTTAACCTCCACTGAGACCAAACTTTGGTGTATCAGACCTAAGAAAAGAATTATTTAGTTTGATTTAAGATTTTATTCCTATGCTCAAAAAGCTTTGAGAGAAGCCTCTTAGCTCACTATAATTTTCAGATCGTAAAATGTTAGGAAGGTCAGTATTGCAACAAAGACTATGAAACTGAGATCTAATGTGGTTGTAGGCTTCATCCTTGATGTCCATATTCTCACAGAGATTGCAGATCCTTTCCATCCATGGTGTTTTAGGAATTGCCCAACCACCGTTTCACTATGAAGCTTATGAGAGTTCGTTCTAATCTTGGCTATATTAATTTTCTTCTTTGAGCTAGTTAAAATAGAGAGATACTTTGATCTTCTAGGGTGGGGTTGATGACCTCCTTATAATATCTCAATTTTCTTTAGCTGCTAAATCATATATAGCATTCTATCTATTGTTGTAAGTATTAAAAAATAATAAACAAAAAATAATACCAAAAATAAATGCTTTTTATTATTATTTATTATTATAATAATAGTAATAAATATTTTTAATAATATTATTTATTTATTATATTATAAGATGTAATTTTGGTCTTAGGATTTTAAAATTTTAATTTATTTATCAATAGTTATTTGGTGGAACAATTTGATCTACACTAATTATTAGTATTAATCACGATAAGGATTTGAGATTTATCTCAAAAACAATAACTCCTAACCAACCTACTTGCCCCCAAATGCCACCAAACCAACCCTAGTACAACTCACCAAGTGAAGAAATTGCTAGTAAAAATGAACAAGCCCAAAACTTGAAACGGGTGAGTAGGGAAATAATGTCACATAGATTAATGGTCCTCTGAACTTTTCCAAGATATTGTGTTGATCTTTCCCAGTGCTAGAATATAACTTGTAAAGGTGTTGAACACTTTGAACATAACACAAGCCACCAAAATAATTGAGATGTGTGTATAAGAGATATGCAAGAATCAAATTTTTGACTTTTCTTTTTGAAAAAAAATAAAGGTTTAAAATGCATATATATATATAATTGAGAAATATTTAATTTTTTAAAACCTGGGATATTTAATTTTTTTAAATATGTGAAAATTTTTAAATTACTTCAACTAAAATTTTGAGATAAATTTGCAAAAGAGAGTCTAAACCAGGAGAGTCTGGCTCTGCAGAATGCTCTACATTGCTCATGTAGAGCTGACCAGTGGGTTTCATTTCATTTAATATACAACATTGCATTTTTATCATGGTATCAGAGCATGAGGGCTGAGGAACCTGAATGCTAAGAGGAGGGTGTGACTATTGTGAAATCGTCACAAGTTTCAAGAAATAAACACGACGATTACAAAACCATACTTATCATCACCGTCTCAGAAATTAGGTGTATAGCTACGACAACGTGCAGAAAAGTGGTGTACATCTTCGATGACGTCTCAGATAAGTGATGTACATCTGGGATGATCGTGTAAACAAAAAAAAGGCTCCGAGAAAAGACTACATCCTGAAGAAGGCTATAGAGGCTGATAATAGAAGGTTGTTTGGAGGCTGTGAAGGAAGCCATGGTGATCTACAAGTGTGCTGCAAGATCAAACAACATTAAAGATCGGTGATATGTCTTTGTCACAGATCTGGGGTAAATCTAACATCTTCTTTTACCTGTCAAATTTTTATTTGTCTAAATCACCAAGATGAATAATAATATTTTTGAAGCATGATTGAATGAGCATAACAAGCTCGATGGCTCCAATTATGCAAATTGGAAATTCAAGATGCAGATTCTGCTAGAAATGCAGAGTGCTTGGTGTTACCGGGAATAGTGTCCACTCGGATGCTGCTATTCCCACTAATATGGGTGGCTATCTTAGAATCAAACAAGTAAAGTCTACTATTGTTTTCTTTTATGGAAATAGACAAGATGAGAACCAAGAAGACCAACCTGAATCTTGCGCTTGATTTCCTCTCCTTCTTGATAGAGCTTCGTTGCTTCTTCTTCATCTGCCCAGCTTCAAAGAGAACCTGTGGAATCACAACAACATACTACTATCGAAGACACAAAGATCTATATCCATAAATAACACAGGATCAGATGTGTGTTAACCATATAAATGCATATATAAACAAGTACACAAGAATATGGAAGAAAACAAGAATTGCTTTATTAAGATGAAAAGTAGCAAGAGGATTACAACCATATACTCTGACCCAGCATCATCCTCTAGCTAGGAAGCCCTTCTTCACCTCAAGCAAAGCTTAGATCACCCAACACTATGAATTTACACCAGAAAACCAACAACACTTCTATATAAGATACAAAATTCCAGCCTCTAGATCTCTGTGATGAGGGATCCATATATAGATGATTACAGAGAGGTGATTCATCTTCTGGGATATTTATTAGTGTCCTCTCTCTGATAGTTCCTACTTCCACTTGGAGAATGATGATCTCTTACTCATCCTTGGTCGAGAACAGAGAGGCAAGTGTCAGAGGGCAAGCTTCTGGAAGATTCCATGATCTTCCACCTTGCATTTTTGTCCTTTCCATTTTTCCATTCACGACCATCACACCCTACATAGGAGCAAATCAGTATGCATCGCACCTTGTACACTGGGAAGGTGATATGCATCGCACCCTCTACATTGAGCTTTCAGTATGGTCCAGTTTTGACCATTTATGAGCAGTTTTCAGTAGAGAACTTCTGGGAGACGATGTAATCAGCTGACCTTGTTCCTTTAGGCAATGAAGCAACACTTTTAGGGACTTAGGAGCCCACAGTTTATGGACATTTATGATTGGGGTTGAATTGCCCAAAAATGTCTATAACAGTTGCCCCCTAAAGCATGAGGTCGTTAATCTTTCTAATGTCGGGTGAAATGCTTTACTATGAGGATCTGAAGTTTTTCCGGGCTGGGAGGTAACTTGTAATAAGATACAATACAATACAAGACATTATTTTGACAACCTTTTTTTCATAATCTAGCTGAGGTGAGCATTCCCATGCTCAGCTTTATAAATTCATTTTCATGTACATAGGATAGACAATTGTCTGTGTGACAGACTGATGATATGAACACATCATCCTTTGATTTGGATGATCATCTGTTTGGCAATGATGTACACTTGATGTCTTTATGTTCCTGAATATATCGTAGCTCGGATGGATTAAACTAGATCCAGGGTCTTCAAAACTCATTCAATATTCACTCGGAGTACAAGTTGATCCATGTGAAAAATGTTTTGGAGTCTAACATCGAAAGACATCGCCTGATTACCAGCCAATGATGTAAGTTGTTAACAGGCACAAGAGGAATCACCAATAATGACAATGACCCTCAAGGTACTACAATACAGTTCACGTGGTGTGCAAAAGGGACTTGGCGTAAAACACCACGCAAAATCTCTCAGTCGAAGGCCATTGATGTAAACCTATCACCGAAAGTGAGAAAATTGTCATTGAGGCATGCAAGCTTCAAAGTACTGAAAGGGTTGTTCCTAAGTCAACTTCTTGGATAATGAGCTGATGTCGACAAGAAGCGACCCGTCGCAGGAGGGCCTTAAGGAATCCCACATCAATGACACGGAACGAAGCAAATTATTTTGGAGGTGAAAACAAACTGACGATACAGGGTTCAGGGTGGCGGTCATGAAGGAATGAAGTATGAATGTATCACAGTGGGTGAGACATAGGTGAATTTTCTGAATGACTTCTCTTGAACATATCGGTGACACTGACGATGGATTGGTAGCATTAACCCCAAAGATGGATGGTGTGACGGACCAATGCTGATGACCAGTGAATGGAACAACCCAACCTGGCATGGATGTGGAAGGAAAGTGTCATGTTCAAGAGCGACTTGCTACCAATAAAGTTTCTTCAAGTTTTCTTCCCAATTTTCCCCAGTCATTGCTGACCAGTACCT
>APFE031518467.1:0-12549 GCA_000404065.3 Pinus taeda | reverse complement strand
GGGGGGGGGGGGGGGCAATTCCTGCAACTATGCTCAAAACCCTTCATGCATCACCAATAAAAAAATCTTATGATAAGCCCAGGACTAAATTAAGCTGGGCTCTTCAGAAAGAACGGATTGGGAGTTGGCTGGTCCAATTGAAATCTTCCCTTAATGCCCGAGGATCTAAAAATCAAGACTTTTCTACATAACTCAATTCAGCCATTAAAATAGAGCAAGAAAACAATAATGAATTTAGATAAATAGAGATACCTGCTATTATATTCAAAATTAAATTATCATTTAAACCCCAATGACTGAGCAAGATACCTGTACTCAAATCACTCTTCAGAAGCTATCATCAATGGCTAAAAAAAATTAAGCATGAAAATGACACATCTTACAGAATTTCCATGAAGAGTAACACCGGTGAAGATTAACCCCAAAGTCTTTCTTTATTATTTAAAAAAAAATTACACGAGAGCTTTTCGCTTAACACACGACTCGAAGATCGAATGGATCCACTGACAAATGACCTCCTATTTAAAGATAAATCCTCCAACAGCTAATTCGAGTGATCCTCATCAAAACAATCTCGACCGTTGATGAAAATTAAAATTTCTATTAATCTCAGTCGTTAAAATATTAAATTCTCGAGGAAATTTGAATTTTTCAATTAAATGCATTTTAATTAACTCAAAAATAAATTTTTTGAGTTAATTTCCTCAAAAATTTGACTTGACTTAAACCTCAGGGACCAAAGGCTTAAAATTTAGCAAAATATTTAATTTACCTTAGTCCCGGGACTTTTTAAATTTTGATTTTTAAGGACCGACAAATTTTTTATTTGGAGAATTTAAATTTATTAGGACCTAGAATTAAGTAAATTTCTGGCTTAGGATTTTAATTAATTTTTGGTCAAATAATTTAATTAATTACCTATGAAGGGATAAATTATTTTTCCAACCCTCAAGACACTTTACATCATGATTTTCATATTTTTTACATAATAAGGGGAAAAACCCATTTGTGATAGACCCTCACAGACTACCCATTTCAGCGACACAAATATAATCCAGCAGACCAAACGATTTGTAATAAAATAACCTAACCAAATAGTTAGGATTATTCCCAAATCACTTTTACATAGACTCGATCTATAACACTAGGACTCACCTAAGATCCCAGTGACAAGATACATTCTGGCTTTGAGGTGAGACTGAAAAAAAACTCTGCCGACCATTCGAGAATGGATCGGTGAGACAAAAAACCTCTCAGAATTTAGTTCATCACCAGAAAAGTAGTTTTACCTAGGCAATTACATACATGACACAGATCTGCTAAGATTATTTACATCATATACATGTAGAATGGGTTTACATTATAACATGATAATTAGGCTGACGATTATAGCTGAACGACAAGGACACATCGATCAGGTGCTATCCCTTTCGCGAAAAAAGCGGGTGTACTGCTATGGATCGTTGACACGTAATGGTCAACATTTGGCTCTACCTGGGGACATGTTGTTGCACCATAGGAATGTGAGAATCCAGAATCTGCATCCACGCAAATCATCATATGACATTAAGCACAGGAAAGATATAAGCTCTTCATTTATTAACTATCTAGTAACATGAAAAGTAAATATAATCCTAAAACAGAAATGAAATGCTAAAATGACAAGGTGTAGGGTTAGAAATACAATACAAAGGATGCCCAGTGGCATCAAATGTCATCTTTGAAGAATAGATTGAGCATTTGGCCATTTGCAGGTAAGTCAAGAGGTTCGCCATCCAATCTGCTCAAGTGGAATGAATTTGGCCTAGCAATGTCTCGAATAATGTATGGTCCCAGTCACAAACTGTCAAATTTCTTATGTTTTCTGGTTTTTCATTCTTGCGATCCCAAAGGAGTACCATATCTCCTGTTAATATAATTGTCATTGATGTCAATATATTGAAGAAGGCAGGGACTTGGTGGCAATCAATGAAGGAACCAAACGATGAAGAAACCCAACACTCAAAGGCACTCTGCCCTACCTCCATTTCTACACTAATGATGATCAGTCACATTAAATAATATTTTTCTCCATCTTAGAGGAAGAATATCATCATGAGACCCATACCATATTTTAGAGCATATTTTTAGCTTTTTAATGAGCTATCACATGCCCCGAAACTCCAAATATTTTAGGAGATATGAATTTTTTAAGTTAAGGGTATAATTTTGGTCAGTAAGCCGACCTGAACTTGTCAAACTTATGTTGGCTTAGCTAGGAGACACGTCCTTTCATTTTTCATACACAAACAAGTAATATATATATATATATAATGAACTCCGCACTTTTGGAGGACAAAACAATTCGGTGTGAAAAAGATAAGGATATACAGTTCACATCTCGTGAACTAAGGATGGACCTAGCCACCTTAAGAACTGATTGGTGAACTAAGATAGATTGTTGATTGATTGGATCATGGAAATAACTACGTCTTAAGGATTTGTGTTGTGCTAGCCACCCTATGAACTGATTTGCGGATTGTTGTGCTTAAAAACTGAAGTGTGGATAAGGGTCTAAGTTTAAACCTCTGTTGCGGTGCATCTACACTTAATAAGGATCTGCGTTAACTCTTTGTTGCGGTGAATCTATACTCAGGGTTTGCACTTATACTTGAGAAGGGTCTACTTGACCGTGGGTCTGTCCAATTGCGAATTAAATCAATGAACTGTGCACTGTAAAAGGCTGTGGAGAAGTGTTTAAGGACTGCGGACAGAGACATCATCTTAAAACAAAACTACATATAGTTTAAACTGTGGACCATCTTATTCAGGCTCGAACTGTGGTGCAGAAACTCTGATCTTGACGGAGTCTTAATCACAATGGATCGATATCATAATTGTGCCTTCATTAACACAGTAACTCCGATTTTTGGCTCTAGTTTTGCTGGGACTGTGGAAAGGTGTTTCAAATAGTGACCTTGACACTCTTCTCGGACAGCAGTGGAAGATTCTCTATGATGCAATGAAGTGAAATGACCAATTTGTACAGTGGCTTGGAGCTTGTTATGTCGCTGAGCTATGGTATTATGAACTAAGATTGCAGCAACAATGAAGTCTAGTGGTGGACAAGGTACAGTGAAAAGTAAGTGAGGTTAATCTCAAGTATTTCTTTTATAAGAACATTCAAGTAAGTTTGTAATATTCCTAATTAGCCATGGCTAATGGAATATTCGACTTTTGCTCAATTTTGCCTTCTATAGTTAGTTATGAATAAAAAGGTGAGTAAAGGGTGACATAACTCACTTTCAAAATAAAAGTCACTCCCTAGTAACACAACGTTGTAACTTAACTGGGAGCCAAGGGGGACCAAAGGACCACGTAGAGGAGGGGCCCACGTAGACACTTGGAGGGACTGCGTAGAGGCATAGGAATACGTGGCTAGAGGGGGGCTACGTTGGAGAAGGTTGGCTTTAGGGTTTGAGAGGGGCCAACGCTATAAAGGAGAGAGGAGCCTCCTCATTTTGGCATTCGGTTATGTGCATTTGAGCTAGTCACTTCGACTTAGAGCACACTAGTTGTTTAGCTAGTCTGCAACATTGTTTAGTGCATTGAGTGTCTCCGTTCAGAGATCTCACCCTTAGCCCCGGGGGACTTCGAGTGCCTGCTCGGGCAAGGTATTTCCATCAGTATTTTTGCAGTAGTTTCATCAATATTTTGGCAGGAGGATTGAGCATCTTGGATGACTGCGCAGTCTTGAGAGGGATGACGCAGTTCTTTCTGGCAGGAGTTCTGGATTGAGGCTTTGCAGGGGCATTTGTGCTGGGAGATTGAGCAGGGGATCAACCCTTGCATATTGGAGGATTTTAGCTGAGTTTCAGGCAGAGTTTTGGTGGGGTTTATTCAGTGGCAGCGCAGAGCCTTAAGGAATTGCGTGGGTCCTCAAGGGGGCGATTTTCGAGGGTCGGCCATTTCAGAAAAGCTTTCTGGGTTTTTCTGGGTTTCTTGAGTAGAATCCGATTCCAGAGTTTTAGCATTTTTTGAGGAGGGGAATAGCCCCAAATCCTCATTTGATTTCCAGCCGCAATAGCAGCACAGCAGTTCTCCAGCAGCTTGGACGCAGTTCAGAGAGAGGCCATTCCTTTGCTATTCTGAGTGTATTTCTTCACTTGCCTTGTGCAAGTCGAGGTGCCATCTTTCTGATCACCTCCTGTACTCATTCTATTACTCAGTATAATAAAATGGCTTAGCAATTTTCTTTGCATTTCTTGAGTATCTGCTTATATTTCATGTTTATATTACTATATGTTGCACCATTGTTATTTCCATCACTTTGAGCTTCCCGGTTATTATATCATTTGTATGTATTTGGTTGGAGTTTACTGGGGTTTGGGGAATATCTCTGAAACAGGATATTACAGTGGTATCAGAGCATAGATTTGGCTCAGCCTGTCAAGCTAGCAATCTATGACACCGGGGGAAAAGCCCTACATTTGTTACAGAGGTAGGAGATACAAAGACACTGGGCGTAGGTTGGAGAACACCTATGGGGAGGGAGACTGTGTTCCTGTGGTGGACGTAGAACAGGAGGAGCCTGTGGTGGACGCAAAACAGAAGGAGCCTATGGTGGACGCAGAGCAGATGGCAGACGAGGACGGGAAGAGATTTGCGGATATGCTCCTCAAATCACTGCAGGATCTATCGAGGCAAATTGAGGTGATGGGGTAGAGATTCACAGTAGTAGAGGCTAGACAGCGTGAGAGCCCACGGGTTTTCCAGGTTGGTGAGGGATCGGGTGCATCCCACCATTTGCCAGAGCAGCGTGATACTACTCAGCAGGTGGGCTCACATGCCCCTACACGCTCTACCATGCCCACTTTCTTAGGAGCAGACATGAGGGCCAGAGCCCAGCAAGAGGCAGAGCCCGGTCATATGGGTGATTATTTTGCAGGCCTATGGGCAGGAGTTCAGGGAGGCTCTCTCATTCAGAGACTTTGTTCAGCTCCAGCAGGATAGTAGACCCCAGGACCATCCCAGAGGATACTAGCATTATCATGATGGTGACACCCATTGTAAGGACCTACAGTCCTTGCACGCGCTCCCGGCATGAAGTGCGATGACAAATGAAGAAGGGACGAGCTCAGACTTACATATGCGATGGAGTTATGTTATAATGAACGTATAAGGGAGGAGAGCGAGTTGTTTATAGGCGTGGGAGCTTGGTTGATCACCCACGGGGCCGACCTACGACAGTAGCAAGGCCGACTCATGTTTTGAGTATATTTGCAATGGAGATGAGGGCATGGGCAAGTCAGCTGGGCAACCAAGACTCTGCCCTGCCTCTAATATAAACTAGCACGCGGTGGAGGACATTTGAACCATCGCTCATCACAACGAACTCGCTCAACATGTGAAGGAAAAGGCACAGGTCTAGTGTGGACGCAGCAAAGAAGAGGAAGGTGCAGTTTAGGAGATGCGCCTGTTCTTGGGCAAGGCCACACAGAAATAGTGTTGTTTCTTGGTTTGGGTGAAGGGCGGGGGTAGAGGAGCGACCGCTGGTTGGAGAAGGGCGTGCACGAGGGTGTGGCGCCCGAGTTGTGCGAAGGAGCACCCGACGGTTGGACAAGGGTGTGGGCGCCCGGTTTGTGCGACGACTTGGCACGGGTTCTTGGGTGACTCGAGTGAGCGCCCACCTGTCGTGCAAGTGTGCACGGTGTGACTTTTGGTGAAGTGTTGAGATTGTGAACAAAGGTGTGACTCATGCGGAGGCGCCCGTGTGTGGTGGCTTGGTTACGACGAGGAGCGCCCAAGTTGGGCAAACAACACGATCGTGCGAAGAGGTGAACGAAGGGTTGGTGAGTCGTGTGGTGACCGTGCGGAGGTGCCGACGAGCTGGGCAACCGAATTTGCCGAAGTTGAAAATTGACTAAGTGTAAATTTGAGGTTTCCCAAGATTTAACTTGTACTTGTAAAAGAAGATTGTATATTGTCCTCTTTCTCCTTATCTCTTTATTCTAATGGCTGAATCCTTTAGTCAAGCTTTGGACTTCAACCGAAGGGTGGGTCTCATCACAGGAATCAAGTTTGGGAATGGAGTCAAGAATATCAACCACTCACAGTTTGTCGATGACACTTTGCTAATTGGAGGAGCCTCCACCACTATAGCAAGGAGATTCAAGACTCTATTAGACAAATTTATGAGGTATTCTAGCGGTCTGGTCAACCAGTTAAAAAGTTGTATTTATGGATGGAATGCAACAAATCGGGGTATTCACAGTATTGCAAATATCTTTGGAGTCCCTTGCAACCAGGAGTGGACTTATTTCTCTTACTTGGGCATGCCAGTAAGTCTAGGACCTTTGAAGGTAGAAACTTGGGACATCATCATTGACAAGGTAAAGCGGAAAGTGCAGCAACGGGGATCGATTTGGCTCAATCTAGCAGGCTGCCTTATCCTTCTTAAATCAAGTATTTGTTCTCTTCCCCTATATCGCTTTTCGATCTACCAAGCTCCAACTTATGGAAGTTATCATTCGTCAATTCCTCTGGCAAGGAGGGAAAAACGACAAAAATAAATTCAATCTAGTCAATTGGAAACAGGTCATTCAATCCCAGAATAGAGGAGGTCTTGGTATTAGATCCCCTAAATTTCTAAACCTAGCCTTTGGAGGAAAAATTGCTTGGAGGCTAATAAATGGTCCTTCTGCCTGGTGGAAAAGAGTACTGGAAATTAAATACTTGAACTTCCCATACAACAGTTGCTAGAACTTGATATTCCTAACAGAGACTCATAAAAAATTTGGCGCTTATGTAAAAAAGCTATTCCGTTCTTGGCTCAGAATATCTCCAAAGTTCCCAAGGGAGGAGCCAACATCAATATTGGAGTTGTTAAAATACTGGGACAACAACCAATAAATAGTCACGAAGGAACCATTCCTATTCTTACTCTTTTTGACAACATTGGTATCCATAATCTGGATCAAATCTCTTGCTGGGATCCTCTTTCTCATCTCTGGCGTGGGTGGTCCTTCCTATTATCCCCAATGACCTTAAAGCAAGCCTGTCTACTCTGCAATCTCTTCTCCACAACAAATCTCCCATCAAAAAGAATGAGATGGATGGGTTTCGATGGGATCCAACTGGATCAAATTACACTGTCCAAGCAGCCCACCAACACATCTGCTACAGTTGTTTCCCTATGCCAATATGGAACCACTGGAAAATGGTTTAGAAATCAGAGGCTCTTCCAAAAATTAAATTCTTTATTTGGACCAGGAAAAATCGTCACAACAGAAAACCTACAAAATAGGGGTATCAATGGTCCCTCTCGCTGCCCCAACTGCTATGCTGCTGAAGAATCTATGCATCACCTTTTTGTTGACTGTCCCTTTGCTATGGAATGTTGGAAAAACTTATCCCCTATTGATAAATTCCCTTGGAGTTCCCAGAACTCCATAGGAGATGTGATTCATTATTGGAAAAAGAACTGCCCTTGGCAACATAAGAAGAGCAATTTAGTGAAGAGGGTTTGGCATACACTCCGCTACACTATGTTATGGAGTATTTGGCTTGCTAGAAACCGTAAAATCTTTGAGGACAAGGACTCGACTACAAGGACTCTTTGCAATAAGGCAAAGAGTCTCGCTCTAGAAACCATCTCTATCAATTCTCAAAACAGTATCGATGTAACAATGTACAATGTTGAAGAAAGGAGTTTTATCAGCTATATACTGGATAAAAATAATAGCATTCAGAATGGTAATGTAGCTAGAGACCAGCATAGCCAGGAAACCCACAGATGGAAAATCAGGTTAAAAGAGGATGAGTTTGCTAAATGGTTACAAAACTGCAATAGTCACTATATTTTTTTCGACGGAGCATCAAAATCAAACCCAGGAATCGCTGGAGCAGGGGGACTGATCTTCAATGCCAATGGGGATTGTATCCTCTTCTATGAATGGGGACTTGGGGAAATCTCTAACAACAGGGAAAAAGCGTTGGCCCTATATCAAGGGCTAATCCAGCTCAACAGGCTTGGTATAAGAACAAAAATCCTTGGAGATTCATCGGTTGTTATTAGTTTAATGGCGCAAAATAAAGAATCAACTAATGTTCTCCTACAACAGGTCATTCAGTGTTGTCAACTCTTGCATTAGACAATGGATAATTTTCAATTTCATCATATCCTTCGTTCGCTTAATAAGCAAGTTGACATACATGCCAACAAGGCTTGTGACAGGTCAAGGGGCAGTTTACTATGCAATGCCGAGGAGACTCATCAGCCTTTGCCATGAATCATATTAGTTCAACCTGCAACAAATATTATAGTTCAGACAGGTGGAAGTGTCTTCAGATTTTTCAAACCTACAACAAGATCATGATCAACATTGGGATCTGGCTCAGAATTGATTCTATCATTCCTTTGAATTCAAACAGTAATTTAGCCAATTTCTATCTTATCGACCATGCCTATCTGACTCCTCAGGATAGACACTTGGATTTCCCGCGTCCTATCCCTTCTCCTCTCTTCAATTTCGTGACTGCCCCCCATCGTCCCTGCCCTTCTATATTTATCTTCCACTCCATCCTCTGTTCAGCGCCCTTCCTTTTATCTGTCCATCTGCTCTATCGAACTGGGCATTCCTTCTTGAGGTCTTTTTTTCCTTTCGCCTCTGATTCACGTTGGATCTTTGAATCCCTGAAAGTGTCTTCCGCTTCCTCCTCTGTCTGGCCTCATCTACAGCGCCTCATTTCCGTGCTCCTAAGGTTTTATCCAGTCTCTATAATGGCCCACAGCGCGGATGGCCTCCACTGTACGGATCTGCAAGCAGAGCTGGAGGGAATAAGAGCTCAATAGAAGATCCCGTACGATCAACATAGGATCTTAGAATATACGATGAACAAGTGCAACATTGTTGCCCCAAGCTCCACAAGCGCCAAGAACATCGACGTGGATGAAAACCTGGAGGAACCCACAGCGTGGCACATCAGACACATTACTATAGATCAAATATGTTTTGCAAATGTCAGCTTTTGTGGTTTCAGTTTGTAAGAGTCTATTCCCGTTTAGACTTTCTCAAAGCCAAAAAAGGCAGGATTAAGGAGAAAATTCATTTTTGTAACTCCTCTGATCCTGGTATTCCATGACATTTCATGTATCTCAGTAGTCCAATATCCCTCTTTTTTCTTTTCAGATATTAATACAACAACCGACTTCGCAAAAAAAGAAAAAAGAAAAAAAGGTGTGTAGTTTTTTTTTAAATTTTGCATAAGATTGGTTTGAAAAATTAGTTTGAAGGAATTCAAAGGGAATAGTGAAGAATTATTAGCATTAATTGATGCCCCGAAGAAATAAAATGGATACACCTAATAAGAAACCTGAAAGCTCTAGCATGACTCGTGAAGAAGAGGAAGAAATGCGACATGATATATTAAAATTACAAGACCAAGTACAACAAATTTTACTCTCACAAAAGGTAACTGAAGCCAAGAAGAACGGCGTGGAAGCTAATTTGAATGGTGTGCAAGTTAATATGGATGGTGTGGAAGCTAAGATGGATGGCGTGGATGCTAAGATGAATGGCATGAACGCTAGGATGAATGGCATAGATGCTAAGATGGAAGAATTGAAGATAAATTTGAATAAGTTGCTACAAGAGAGGGTTACTAATGGTGAAAGGGTGGTAAAAGAAACTCATGATGAGAAAAAAGAAATGTTAATCATGATTTCTCAGACTCTAATGTTGGATTGAATACTCACCACGTTCCAAAAATGGATATGAGGAAGTTTGATGGCAAGGATCCTGGAAAATGGATACTATAGATGGAGCAATTTTTCGATCTCCATAATGTGCAAAACACACAAAAGGTACATATTGCAACTTTATATTTGGTACCAAATCAGTTTGTATGGTATCGATGGCTTTGCTCTCGTAAACAAATTGTCACTTGGGAAATTTTTACAGAAGAAATGATAGCACATTACGAGGATACAAAAAACAACGCCTTTTTTAGCCAATTAATAAATCTCAAACAAAAGGGTTCAATGATGGAGCAAATTGAGGACTTCTAAAAATTGAACATAAGGGTAAAAGATATTCTAGAGGAGCATAGGATTGATGTGTTCATAGGGAATTTAAAGGATAATATCCAACATGAGGTTTGCCTTTGGGATCCTGATTCATTGGAGAAGGTATTCAGGTTAGAAAGAAAAATGGAAAGTAAAATTATGGCAACTAGGAAGCCTACCACTCACAACTATAAAGATGGAAGTGTTGTTTCCCCCAGCCTTCCACAACCTACAAGGTTGACACCACAACAATTGGAAGAAAAAAGAGAAAAAGGGCTTTGGTACAGTTGTGATAGCAAATACACTAAAGGTCATAAGTGTGCTTAGAAGAAATTATTCTACATAGATTGTGAAGAGGAGGAAGAAATGGAACAAGAAATGTCAAAAGAAGAGGATATACTCCAGGAAAAAACCCTAGATAAATAAGAAATGAATCCGACCATATCTTGTAATGCATTGGCTGGAATTACCACTCCTCAAACTATCAAGATATAAGGACATATCAAGAAGAAAAAGGTAATAGTGTTGATTGATTCGGGAAGTACCCATAATTTTAAACATTAAAAGATAGGCAAGGAATTGAATTGCTTCCTATATCGAGCACCAGAGTGTCAAGTGATGGTTGCAAGTGGAGGAACCATAAATTGCTTTTGAAAGTGCCATAATATCAAGCTATCCATGGGAGAATATGTATTGATTAGCCCAATGCTTTCCATTCCAATGGGTAGTGCTGATGTTGTACTAGGAGTCTAATGGCTACAATCCTTGGGTACAATAGCTTTTAATTTTCAAGAACTTTTCATGGAATTTTGTGCGGAAGGAAAAAAAGTTTAATTAAGGGGTATTGCAGGGAAACCGGGAAAGATAATCAACTCTAACGGTATGACAAAGCTTCTAAAGAAGGAAAAATGAGGCGTAATTGCACAATTATGTTCACTAGAGGTTCCCACATCGAAATCCTCTATTTCTCCAGATCTCCAAAAAGCCTTGGACAATCATTCCAAGGTATTTGAGACTCCCAAAGGCCTCCCACCTATTCGTGATCATGATCATACTATTTATTTGATTCTAGGAAGTGTTCCTCCAAACTTCAGGCCGTACATATATCCCTATGCCCAAAAGAGTGAAATTAAATGTATGGTTGTAGAAATGCTAGAGGCTGGTATAATTCAACCTAGTCAAAGTTCTTTCTTTGCTCCAGTAGTATTGGTGCACAAGAATGATGGATCATGGCGCATGTGTCCGGATTATAGGGAGTCAACAAGCTCACTATTAAAGATAAATTTCCCATTCCTGTCATTGATGAATTATTGGATGAATTACATGGATCAATTTACTTCACCAAGTTGGATCTTCGTTCAGGATATCAGGATATCATCAATTAAGAATGCAGACTGAAGACATTCCAAAAATAAAATTTCGAACTCATGAGGGTCATTATGAATTTTTGGTCATGCCTTTTGGACTTACCAATGCACCTTCTACATTTCAAGGTTTGATGAATTCCATTTTCAAACCATTCCTTCAAAAATTTGTGTTAGTATTTTTTGATGATATACTAATCTACAACAAGTCTTGGAAGGATCATGTTGAACATGTTGACATGGTGCTCAAACTATTGGAGGAGAAACAATTATATGCAAAAAGCTCCAAAAGTTTCTTTGGAGTACAAGAAGTGGAATATCTGGTTCATATTGTATCTCATGAAGGTGTTAAGGTAGACCCTAGCAAAATTAAAGCCATTAAGGAATGGAAAAGCCCCATGTCCATAAACCATCTGCGAGGATTTCTCGGGTTGACAATGTATTATTGCAAGTTTGTTAAGAATTATGGGAGAATAGCAACACCTCTAACACCATTATTGAAGAAAGATGCATTTTCATGGACTCTAGAAGCAACAAAGGCCTTCAAACATCTTAAAGAGGCAATGTGCCAAGCACCGGTCTTAGCTACGCCGGACTTCACAAAAACCCTTATTGTGCAATGTGATGCTTCAAGAAATGGAATTGGTACTGTTTTAATGCAAGATGAAAGACCCATTGCTTTCGCAAGTCATCCAATCAAAGGAAAGTACTTACACAAAGCTATTTATGAGAAGGAAATGTCACCAATACTACATGCATTAAGAAATGGCGACCCTACCTAATGGGAAGACACTTCAAGGTAAAAATGGATCATGATAATCTTAAATACTTTTTAGAACAAAGATTATCTTTAGAAGAACAGAAAAATTGGGTCACAAATATGTTGGGTTATGACTTTGAAATCATCTACAAAAAAGGGAAGCAAAATGTTGTTGCAGATGTACTCTCGAGAAAGGATGAGGATGTGGAAGCATTGTTTCGTGCTATTTCTATTATCCAACCAGATTGGATAAACGAAGCAATGGATGAATGGAAGAAGGATGAAGAAGTGTGGCTACTCATTCAAAAGTTGCAAAAGATCACAGTTCAAACAATATTGCTAGAACTTGACGAGGAAGGAAAAATCATATTGGAACCTGG
>APFE031518461.1:1056-13187 GCA_000404065.3 Pinus taeda | reverse complement strand
AACTTTGGTTAATGCGGACTTAACCCATAACCCTTTATCCCCTTTAATTGTATTATAACCCTCCTATAATGGGAATATACACAAACACACAAGAACTTGCATTTTCCGCTTTTCCATAGCATTGGCACATTTATCGATGCTTACCTTTATCAGGCTCACTCTCCACCGTAGATTAACTCGTGCTAGATCCAACAGCTATTAGAGATTTCGGGTGGACAAATAGCACGGAGAATACCCACCCGATAAAGCAGTTTTATCTCCCCACCCTCGTGCTATGTGTCGCTCGTTTAATGAAATCGAGCGCTCTCCTCTAAATACCACTTACCGCCTAGCGTCCACCCGAAAACCACTGCCACTATTACAAACCCGCCTTTTGGAATATAACCACGTGCATTCACTCCTCATCCATCTTCTTGATTTCTGTCGATATTATATAATCCTCTGCTGTTTTGGCTCCTTTGTTAACTTCTTTGGCATATATTACATGTGATACTCCCGATATGGCTTCTCCTCAATTTCCCACTCGTACACTTACTTGGCTTTCATGTGGATTTTACCACTCCAATACCTCTTCTTTGCTTTGATAGCTCTGCTCTAATAGCTCCTATGACTTCCAATATTCTCTCCAATGGCTTGATTGCCTTGGCTTTCCTCTGGTTTCTCCTCATGGCTTCTTGCTCCTGTTTCTTCATGGATCTGCTCTACTTCTCCTTGGCCTCACATCATTGTTTACTCATCCAGAATATTTCCATATTGACATCAATGACAATCTAGGTCAACACGTCGCCCCTCTTTATTTGTCATGTGGGGGTTGTTGTCCTTGTTGCTGATTCGTTGCCATCTTGTAGGTTGTTGTCTTGTTGGGTGTTGTGGGTGGTGATATGTTGGAGTTTTAACCAATGGTGTATCTTGCTTTAATTCACCTCCTAATTGAGCATGATTGGTATCTGGTACATGTTGTGGCGCTTGTTGTTGTTTTTTATCTTCTAGTATTACTTCAACCACGGATTCATCATCTGATGTGTCAATCTTTGGAACATCTTCTGCTTCAGCCTCCTTGGACTCTACCTATTTATTGATGGAAATATCATGTAATGTAAGTTTCCTCTTTTTATACCAGAGCTTCAGGAATTTTTTCTGCACATTAATATTGATAGTACCAACTGATTCCATCCAAGGGTATCCCAAAACAACATCCATATTAGCCATATCTCAAGCATAAAAATCAGAATGCAATACATACTTGTCCATAGAAATCTTCAAATCTTTATAAACTTGCACCTCCTCATTATTAACCTGTGTCTGCTCCATTTGTTTCATTGGGACTTGCAATCTTTTAGCCAAATGAACATTAATAAAATTATACTTGCAACTAGGATTGATAGACACAATTATCTTCTCTTTCTTAATACATCCATGAACATGTAATAAGGAGATACCAGTAGAAAGTAACCCCACATGTTTCTCATTATCTTGTTTTCTAGCATGAGACCATTTGTCTAACAATAATTTTTCAAATTCTTTATCGGGCAGGTTTAACCACTTCATTCTGTTAAGTGATTTCCACCATGTGGCCGCCCCCTCTATAAAATGAGTCACTATGAAACATTTTCATCCTATTAGCCATAATGAATTTTCTCTTTCTGTCAATTCTTCAATAGTAAGACCCTTATCGTTCCCTATAAAAAATCTCTTGGTAGAAGCCATGAAGAGGGTTTTGAAAAAAAAAACACTTACTTAATGAAAATTAAAATGGTCACAGTTCGGTCAATATTGTTCAGAATCCTTATTATGACCAGTTTTTTGAAATGGAATGACCATTATGCATCTTCTCGTGTGATAGAAGTCCCGATCTAGGCACTGGAATTCCATATTTGTGCTGCAGCTGTCCCGCCGTCACAACAAAATTCTTAAAAAAATAGTTGATTTTAAATTAGCGATATCTCTCTCATCCGGACTCCGATTCGACCAATTTTTTCTGTAAATTGGGTAATTTTTCAAGAGGATCTTAGATCTGTAATCTGTTTCTCAAAATTCCCCACAAAAAAATGACAAAAATTAACTGGAGATCCATTGTCCATGAATCTTTGTCAAAAAAATTCAGCAACACAGCTGATTTTTAAATCTATGATATTTCCCTCACCTGGACTCTGATTCGGCCGATTTTTTTTTTTTTGAAATTGGGTATTATTGCGCAAAGAATCCAGATCTACAATTAGATTCTACAAATTTTGCACCAGAACTTACAGATATGATTTTCAAACTTGTAGCCTAAAAAAGCCTGCAAAAATAAAATAAATAAAATAAAAATCTTTGTTTTGCCCAAGAAAGTGCTTCGATACCACTTGTAATAGATCTGATCTATAAATATGAGAAATGACACTAAGATACCCAATAAATGTAAAAAAAACACTAGAAATAACAAGATCTGAACATATAAATACTTCTCTTTATTAATAGCAAACCCTTGAGGTAGGGCAACACCATACAATCACTCCTTAAGGAAGGAGAACACTCCACAAGCCATATGCTTGTTCATACAATATTTCTTGACATCTCTCAATGGGGAGTCTCTAACCTCTTTATAGGATTCATACATACAATACCATGGTTCTTTCAATACCATGCATCTAATACCATGGGCTTATCACATTATTGCTAACTACTTGTGGTCCCTTACATTATGCGGGTTAACCACTTTATTTATTAACTATGGCTCGTCCAATAATTATATTATTCCCTTGGGTACCTTCTTCTATACCCCATAATATCCCCCCAAGTATACTACAAACTTTAACTTCTAGACATCAGATGAATAATCATAACTTCTACACAAAATATCAAACTTAAATAAGAAAGAGTCTGGGTCTTCATGTGCCTTACCATAGAAATGAGGAAGAGCTCATGGTGAAATATTTTTCATTTGTACTTGTGTATCAGGATCCACAATTGGGAATCCAAAAGTGGATTGTTTCTCATTTACCTGATTTTCACCAGTTCCTTCTTCATGGTCTTCATGATCTGCCATTGTTGTTTTTCCACGCAAACCGCTCTCAACAGGCTGAGAAGGCTGACTATGGGTTCTAATAGCCTCCTTCTTTCCCTTTGTGGGTTGTGTCACACTTGGACTACTGCTACCAAAGTCCAAATGGATTGTTCCTACGTGAAGAGTCTAAGTTTGTTTGGACTTTCTGCCTGCAAAAGAAGGCCCAATATGAGATTTGGTTTCAAATTTATCAGTATTTCTTTGGCCCCTAGTGGGCTTCAGACCCCTGTTGGGGTCCAGGTATGAACAATCTATTCACCCTTTTTCCTACATTAATTTATCAATCCAGGTGTGTATCCTTTCAAGGCAACACGCAAGGTATATGCAGGGGCAAGAGTACCATCCGTTCTGACCAAGGGCTCGTGATTAATATTCAAAACATCGTTGTAAAACTAAACTAGCTACAAAACTCAAGACAAGCAATTACATAAATTAACAAGTTGTAATAACAACTAGAAATAATAAACAACACACACAGAAATACGTAGCACTTGATGAGGAGAGCGGGCCCATCTCTCTAATCAGGGCTACGTTAGTCACAGGGAAGATTGGAACAACAAAAGAGATGATATTTTATTAATCTGTAAAGGGCTATTACAATATCAATGGGGAGTCCCCCAATTACAGGAATAACCTGTCTTTTATACATAGCGAGGGAGAACAAAATCTCTCCCCAAAACCTGGTAACCCTATACCCAGAAATGTACATTAGTTTGGAACAACACCAACACCAGATAGACGAGATCAACGAGTGGTCCAAGAATGGTTCGGGGATCTGCAACTCCAGCTACACGACTTCCTGGTCATGGTTGTTAATTGTGGATCTGTTGTGGGACACTGCGAGATTGGTATCTGTTCTCCAGAAGCTGCGGTCAAACATATGTTTTAGTGCTGTGAATAGGAAAAACCTCGTGACTTTACTTCATTAATAAAATATTCCAATAGACATAAAAGGGGTGATTACCTCGCGGATTTGGCATAGTAAACATAGGTGAATAAATGCAAAAAGGTCAAAAAGGGTGATGGAAATGCAACAGAAAGATAGCCCGATTTGGTGCCCAACATCTCCCCCCAACTAGCCTTCTGCATGCCCTCATGCAATTCGCCACCTCCGTAGGTCTGGGTTTTGCAGACTGTTGGCCTCCTGGAGCTGGGCGAGATCATACTCTTGGGCCATCTTTGTCCTTGGAACTTTAAAACCATCTGAGAGGAGGACTTCCTTGCACCAATCTCCCGGAACATTATATGTTGGGGTGTAATTTTCTACTGGCAACCAGATAGCGAGGAACTAAAACCAGATCCCCATCCACCGGACCCCGCATGTTCGGACACATGCCACATACCTGGGCACTCTGGGGAGTGCTCGTGCAAAATTTGGTGTCCAAAAAGGTTCCCTGTTCCGGACATCTGTAGGTCACATCATCCACCTTTTCTGACAGCAATCAAGGGCCCCATCTTGAAATGTGACTAATTGCCTGACACAAAGATCAAGGCACCATTTTTGTGTCCTCAACATTCTTTCTCTGTTCCCCTCAATTCCCAAAAAGGTGTTGTGTCTAGTGAACATGGTGATTGACCTTTCATGTTCTCCTCTTACTATAAATGGCTTTGTAACCTGATTGGACTCAAATGTATCAAAGGCCTTCTTCCAGTTGATCTGATTAAGAGTGTAAGAGGTGAGAGCCCTTAAATGAATGTCCCCCAAATATGGTATAGGGTAAAATTCTCTGTCCATGCGCAGTAGATACCCATGCAGGTAAAACTCACACATCAAATGTTGAGTTGGAATGTCATGGTTCCTCATTATGCGGAGGAATTGTACACCATCCTCTATTTCATAACTAATTTCATTCATGATGCTCTCCGTGCAAAATAAAAGAAAATGTTCATGCAAGAACAAAGAATAACAAGAAGCAGGGGGACAACATGCCATCACCTCTTGTGCCAGGTTAAACATCTGTTCCTTATCAGTTTTCAGCTTTGCCACTTGCTTTTCCAGCTGCTCCATCTTGAGTTGTTGCTTCGCATGCCTCAATTTCATGACATCTATGTGCTCCACATATTCAAAAATGGTTGTGGAGGCTTGTTCCTGAGTTCTCTAACCTCACTTTGATACCGAGCTGCAGTAGATTTCCAATTCTGCACTTCGGCCATTAAGGCATACTCACGGTCTTCAAACAATCACTCGACCGGGTCTGTTTGCGTGGCAACATAAGTTGTGGCTATCTGGTCCGCCTGAGTCTCTGCTTCTACTACCATGGCCTTGGACTTTTTGGCCTGTCGCTTGTATTTCTTCATCCGCTTCTGTAATTTGTGTACCTGCTTCCTTAGTTTCCTGGCCTCCATCTTAAGTCGCACTGTTTCTTTAAATTGCAGCTAGTATTTTTGCTTGATAGGGAGTTTTCATTGTTCACATAGCTCCACCCATTCTTGCTTAACCAAAACTTCCTCAGTTTCGACAGCTGGAGGTAAATCTCTCGGGATAGCTTCTGCCATGCCGACTATCGGGTTTTCCTCCACTATCCGTTCTTCTTCGATTATTTCCTGCTTCATGGCTTTCTCGCCTAGTTTTATCACTGCCTCATTCATGGGGACCACTTCGCTTGGTCCCTCCTCTTCGCCAACGACTTCTTCCCTTTGTTGTGTGCTCACCACGACCGGTGGTACCCTTGTGAGGTGCTCTCTTATTAATATGTTTGCTAGAACCCCTCCTAGTTCCCCTGCCTCAGGGACCTCTACCTCTTCCCTCCTTTTAGGTTCCGAAGTGCTCATTACCTGGGCAGGATCTGTCCCACCTGGTTGTGGTCTTTGTGATAAATTCAAAGCAAGAGGAACGACGAGATCTTCTTCTGTGTGCCGAGGGGCACGAGATACCCTTTCTCCTCTTGGAATAGAAGAGAAAAAGGAGAACTGGCAGGGATCTTCAGTGTTTGGTCCCGAGGTTGACGGTGGTTCTTGTGGAGTAGCGCTAGCCACGTGTCCTAGTTCTCACAGAGCTTCCTCCACAGGTTCCATGGTTTTCAAAGCCCCGAGCTCTTCTTGTCCTAGTTCCTCCTCTTCCATTGGTTCTATGGTCGGGGTGGTCACAACTTCTTCTTCATTCAGGTTGTCCTCCTCCATCGGCTCCACGGTGGCAGGGAGCCCTTGTGGGGTCTCTTTGGTCGCAATATCGACTGATTCTCCTATCCTTACTTGTTGTGGTGTTGCCTCTATGGTTGTCATGCTATCAATTTGCTCTACTAGCTCCACAGTAGAGGTTGGTTCATGTAGATTAGCCTCAGTCGTGGTACTAGTGGGCCTTTCTGTGTCAACTCCTGCATCTTCCATTAGTTCCACAATTTCAGATTTCTCTTGGGGAGCAGCATCTTCTTCAAACTCTTAAACATCCATCTCCATCTCTTCTGGCTCCTCCTGGTCAACATAATCCTCTTCTCCTGCATTTTCTTCCTCCATGGCTTCTGGTTCATCTTCCCTGGCGCCCACAACGGCTGTTATCTCTTCCTCTGTCGAATCCCGAAATAGTTCCCACGGAATCAGAATTCATCTGATGGCATTCATCACCAACAGCTGGATCAGCCCATGGTGGGTAATGACCGCCAACACCTATTGCGATCTTTGAGCCGAATGTGCCATCGGCTGAAGACTTCTCAATAAGAAATAAGGCATATTTAGTGAAAAGGCCTTTGTTTGGGGAAATCGGAGGTGAGCTCATATTCAAAGATGATATTTGAATATAGTGGAGTATCTCCCCTCACAAGTTACATATTTTATGACAAATTCTACCACCCCTCCCCATGGATGCGGTAGCGAGTGGCAGTCATATCCTCGACCCTTCTGCGCAATGGTTTCTCTTGCGTACAAAAAGCTTAGGGAAACTCTGGGAGGGAATTCCTTCTTGAGAACCATCTTTGTCCATTTTGAGGGAGCCTGCTAACTTCTGCAATGTCTTCCTCCATAACAAGGACTTCTATCCCGCGGACCTGAGAGCTTTCTTCTCCCATGTTGAGTGCAAATTCAGCCACAATTTCCTCGTTCGACCCCCTCAACCTATCGAAGTAGATATTTCATCCTGTGTTTTCAAAGACCTGCCATACCTCCTGACTGTTCTAAACCCTCGTTGTATCTTTTGGCTCATGCCGCACAGACCATCCACCCATCACTGTAGAGGCAGGATCAACACAACGAATGCAGTTGGCTGGTAGGGGAAAAAGACAGGGACCCAAACCCTTGGCAACTGTAATAATGTCATGGTCGCTTTGGGAAAAATGGATGGAATAGTACTGGTACATTTGAGAAATCTCAGAGAATGATGGCGGGTTATGGCGTTACAGTTGGATATTTCAGTGGTTTAATGCAGCGTGTTGGGGAGGTGACTTGTTATGACTCTACACGTACGAATACGCATTCCAATGCGTCAAGGTCATGATTACGAAGTATCGTAATCATTAAATTTCATTTGGTGAGGATTGTGTGAAATGAATGCATTTTCGTGGTACGATGTCGTTTCTTATGACGGTCCCCCCCCCCCCCCCAAACTTAATTACGGCCGTCCACGGCACGTATTGATGTCTTTTTGTAATATTTTAATTAAATCTATAAAAGTCAACGGATATGTACTAGGGGACCTACCTTGCGGTGGAGTAACAACAAAATGTCTGACGGAGTAACAACAACACGGAGTGACAGCGGTAGGGAGTAACAGCAACAAGGCGTAACGACAATGGTGGAGTAATGGCAATTACAGAGTAACAGCACCAGCGGAGTAACAACAGTTGCAAAGTAATGGCACCAGCGGAGTAACAGCAGTTGCGGAGTAACAGCACCGGTGGAGTAACAGCAATTGCGGAGTAACAGCACCAGCGGAGTAACAACACTAGTGGAGTAATGGCAGTTACAGAGTAATAGCACCGACAGAATAACAACACACACCAATGGAGTAACAACAACAATTTAATAGCAGCACTGGTGGAGTAACAACGTTGAGTGTTACATTTCTCCTGGCCTTTTTTTTCTTTTCTTTTTCAGAACAGAGTGAGAGTGTCCTTTATTCCAACAACCATTAAATCAGATGAATCAGAAAAATGTTTAACAAAGGCATATCTAGAGGTTGGACGGTGATATAGCTTTAGGCAGTGTCCATTTACTAAAAATGAAGTATGATTCCTGTCTATTGTAATTAATCTAACCATTCCATTATCAAACACTACGTCCACTTCATATGGTCCCATCCAACGAGTGTGAAGATTGCCCTTGAAATCTTTAAATCAAGAGTCATAAAGTAATGCCCAATCCCCCACATGGAACACCTTACTTTTGATAAATTTATCATGCCATTTCATTCTCTACTGTTGAACAACATTAGTCTTCTGGATAGCTACTGATTAAATCTCATCCAACTCGTTCAGTTGTTCCAGTCAATGCTTTGGTGCTTCTGATATGTCTAGGCCTACTTCTAGAGCTGTTCTGAGTGTACTGATCTCAAATTCTACTGGAAACAAGGGGGATTTCCCATAGACTAATTCAAATGGAGAAAACCCGTTTGTATTCCGCCATGTTGTTCTATACACCCATAAAGCTTCTGGAAATTTCTATGCCCAGTCCCAGTGATGACTTGCTACTATTTTTATCAAGATATTTTCCAATATCTTGTTTGTGCTCTCTACTTGTCCGTTCGCCTGGGGGTGATAGGGGGTTGTCACTCTATGTTTGACCCCATATTTCTGCATTAGCTTCCTTATCATGTGAAATGTGAACTGCGATCCTCCATCCGACACAATTTCCCTTGGAGTACCGTATCGAGCAAAGATTTCTTCAAAAAGAAAGTTTGCCACTTCTTGCTTTGTTGCTCTCGTGACCGCTATGGCTTCCACCCATTTAATCACATAATCGGTGCAAACCAAGATGTAAGCTTTCTCATGAGAAGGTGGGTTGAAGGGTCCAACAAAATCGATGGCCCATTTATTGAATGGTTCAAGGACTATCTAGGGTTGTAGAGGCATTTCATATGCTTTCCCAAGTTGTCCCATCCATTGGCAACTATCACACCTTCGGACATAATCCTGAGCATCACGAAAGATGGAAGTCTAGTAATATCCCATTTGTAGCACTTTGTGACCTATTCTTTTATCTGCAAAATGTCCTCCACAGGGTCCATCATGTGCAGCCTTTAATATCTCATAGATATCATCTTCTTCCACACAACGTCGAATCTATTGGTCAACCCTTGTATGAAAGAGATATCCTGCCATCCATGAATATCGGATACTCTGATGAATAATCTTCCTTTGCTCCTTATATGACAGATGACGAGGCACCTTCCCTGTAGTAAGATAATTAGCAATATCTGCATACCACAGAGTGTTAGTAAAAACTGCAAAAATATGTTCATCTGGAAAATTATCTTCAATTGGTGTATTCTTACCATCATTTTATATCCTAGACAAGAAATCTGCAACTACATTGTCCTTCCCTGGTTTATCTACTATAGTAATGTCAAATTCCTGTAGTAGCAAAAGCCATCTTGTAATCCAACCAGGGGTAACAAGTTTATTCATTAAATACCTGATAGCTGCATGATCAGTATGTACAAAGGTAGGATACCCGGTAATGTAGTGTCGGAATTTGTTGGTGGCATAGATGACAGTAAGGAACTCTTTCTCAGTCACTGTGTAATTTAATTCTGTTGACACCTAATCATCAAGATTGGGTGAATATAATGTAAATAAATAATAACTAATATGAACAATTATCGAGAGATGAAGTGAACAGTCTCTCCCTCATGTATATAAAAAAGACCAACCTGAAGGAATAATATACGAATCAATTTGTTTTGAGGAGTTACTGCCTAGCCTGACATGGTATCAGAGCCATCTCCCAAAATTAGTGGTAACTCCCTTCTACCTACTATGCTCTTTGTCCACTATCTATTGTGCTCTTTGTCTACTGTGCAGTCTGTCCACTACCTCTCTACGTGCCTAATGCACAGTCTATCCATTGTTTTCTTGTTGCCTAAATTCAGAAAACATTCCCATACCTACGTGAAGGAATGCTGCTACGTTGAGAGACGGACGACTTCAGTGTATTTGCAAATCCTGCAGGACTTGTATGAAACAGCGCATCGAACTGGTCTGGTGGCTTTAGCTGTTGTGAACAGGTTAATTTTGTTCGAAGTTTGAGGCTTTGGTGGAAGAACTAGTATTCCGAAAGTGAAGTAAGAGAGTGTCGTGTGACTAGGAATGGAAATGTTGGTAGCCATCGCAGGTATTATATAACGTTGCTCTCATTACATTGTAATCACGCTAGTATTATAACACTGGTCTCATTACATTGTATTCACGTTGGTATTATAACGCTAGTCTCATTACATTATATTTACGCTGGTAACATTGTAATGCTGGTAAAATTGTTTTATGTTGCCTTTGTGTTTACATTGTAACGCTGGCATATAAAATATGTTGAAAGCCAATGTGTTGAAGTTTTTGGCATATAAAATGTGTTGAATGCCAATTCCTATGATATTGTAACGTTGGTCCTACAATTGAAGTTTTTGGCATATAAAATGTGTTGAATGCCAATTCCTATGATATTGTAATGCTAGCCCTACAGTTGAAGTTTTTGGCATATAAAATGTGTTGAATGCCATGTGTCGAATAGAGTTTAAAAAAAAAAAAAAAAGAAGAAGTCGTGGGTCAAAGCATAGTGGCATGAAGTGTTGAATGCGTTGTACATATTTGTAAGTCTTGGGTATTTACATTTGCTATCGAGTTGAGTTTGTTGTCCAATCATATCAGAATTATATTTTTTTCCCATTAAGAGTAAAAGTTTTGCAGCAGAAGTTTTTGTTACAATATGCATTCAATCATATCCATTGTGGGAATAGTTCTCACTAGCAAGAACTATCCTGAGTGGTCCCGGATGATAAAACACACCCTAATTTTCAATGAGTTGTGGAAAGGAGTGTGCATTGGAGATGGAGACAAATAGCTAGAACAGCCTACATCAGACAAAGAGCTCGCCATTTGGGAAAACAAGAACAACAAAGCCTATGCATTAATTGCAACATCTGTAAGTGAAGAGGTGAGTCGCCATATTACACCATTTTCAACTGCTTTAGAAGCCTTACAAAAGTTGAAAGAACTCTATGAACCACATTCTGCACTTGAAGTTGTTCAACTCATGATTAAACTCTTCACTCTTGAACTGCAAAATAATGATCCTCTTGCTCTTGCATCTGAAGTAAAGTCTATAATGCATGACATCCAAGACACTAAAATTGATTTGGATATTCCTCTTTTCGCTTTTCTCCAGGCACTTTATCCTACTTACTCCAATTATCTTGAGTCATTGCAAGCAAATGGAAATCTTAAAGACATTACCTTTGACTCTCTTGTGAAAAAAACTGTTGAAAGAGAGAAAGCTTTTGGAAAGAAGACAGCCCCTAAATCTTCTGAAGAGGCTGTGTGCCTTGCTCATAAAGAAAAGCATCCTACTCAAGATTCTTCAAGAGGAATAGGTGGTCGAAGAGGAAGAGGAAGATATTTCAAAGGCAGGGGGATAGACACTCTCAAGGATAAAAGGCAGATTTGCACTGCATACGCTGCAAAAGAAATGGATCACATGATGCCTCTACATGCAAGTTACCATGGGACAAAATTGGGAAGCAAAGAAAGCAACAGAAAGGTAAAACTGATGACATAGACAAAGGTAAAGCACATGAATCCACTCACTATGTTGTAGCACATTGTAATATTGAAGTAAATGAAGATTTATTTAATGCTTCACTTGCTTCTTGGAAAAATGATTGGTTGCTTGATTCAGGAGAAACTTGCCACATGACTCATAGAAAATATTTTTTTGAAGAATTTACTAACAATGTTGATGGAGCAATATACTTTGCAAACCAATCAAAAATCAAGCCATCAGGGCTTGGCACAATCAAGATTAAATTGCCTGGTCTTCCAGACTTTCTTCTGCATCATGCTCTATATCTCCCATAGCTCAAGAGAAACTTGTTGTCCTTGGTCCACATCCGCCAGCAAGGTCACTCCATTCATATGTTTGATGGCAAGCTTGAGGTAAGAAAAGC
>APFE031518460.1:58858-112353 GCA_000404065.3 Pinus taeda | reverse complement strand
GGGTGGGGGGTCACAAGGGATTTGAGGGGTGCAGGTAGGTTTTGGAACCTATGTTAGGTTAGGTTGGGCGGACCCACCTATGGTTTTGTGCATGATTTTCACACATGTTTTTGAACGTGATGGTTTTCGG
The DNA here is from genome assembly GCA_000404065.3 of Pinus taeda. Classification (NCBI taxonomy): domain Eukaryota; kingdom Viridiplantae; phylum Streptophyta; class Pinopsida; order Pinales; family Pinaceae; genus Pinus; species Pinus taeda. The sequence continues at coordinate 112,223 of APFE031518460.1, read as the reverse complement.
TCCATTGTATTGGATGCTTTGACATGTATAAATAAGTATTATATCATTGAAAGGAACATAATGAAAAATCAAGTTGGTAGTCCTAGTTTTGGGATCCAGGGGAAAATCTCTGTGTATATGTGTTATGCTCTCGCATTGTTTATTTTCTATGTTTTAGAATTCGTATGTAGGTACTTTTTGTATGGGGTTAAAACCTAAAAATTTCTTCTTGTATTCATTTTCCTTATTCTTCTTCCCTCATTTATTTTTAATCTTTCTCCCTATAGAGCCTCATTTGCTTATGTTATTATTCTTCTCTAGCCTTATTTCCTAGTTATGTTTTTGTTTTGGATACTTCATCTACTTTTCTTTTCTTTGTTTTTTGGATGCTTCCTTTGGTAGTATTTTTTTCTTCGTTGCTCTTCTAGTTATTTCCTCTTTTTATAATTTGTTTATCTTGTAAGCCACCTATTACCCTATAAGAAACCTCATCGAAATTGGTGGCTCTTTTGTGAGTTTCCTCATCCTTCCAGGTCTCTAATTCACATGTTCATCTATATTTGCAAAGTTTACAATGTCTACTCACAATCTTAAATGGGTCGTGCTTATGGATTCTCTCCTCTTAGATCAAATGTTGCGAGAGTGCTAGCTTTAGCTTGTGCCTCCCTCAATTCCTTGAGACTATACTATCTTAGGAAAAATAATGATGGTGGCAAGGTCAACTTTGTATATCTAGTCAACATTGCTCCTACTTAATTAACTAGAGTTTGATATGCCATTTATTATAGAGCCTGCTTGTTAGGAACAAATCTTGGGAGTACATGTGGAGCCTTGATTGCACCATAAATTCTAATATAAGTTGCATTTACCAACACATACCAATGTCATAATGTTTCAATTGTAATCATTTCCTTGTTCAACATATATGGAATTTAGGTGCATAATAGTAATTGACACAAGGGAATGAGGAAATCATCACATTTCATGTGATAATGGATGCAATATTTGAGTTTCCATAAATCTTCACATTAGACATGAATTGGAGGTTGGTTAACTTGCAATCGCCAACCCATCTCTAGGAAGGAATATACCATACGAACTATATCTAAGACATACGAGGACATGTGAAAACTCAAATGCTTGCCCAAGACTATGTGCTTTGTAAATGACACAATTTCTTCTAGGGTAGCAAAATATTTGCCCAATTGAATATGTGCTCAATTGTTGTGATGGAGTGTATCAGAGGGATCCATGGTTTTTTGAAGTTTTTCACGTTAATCTCTCCATAGAGTCTACAAAGCATGGGCACCACTTTCAAGTCAATTTAATAAGAAAACTAATGCAAGTGTTTTACTTGTCAATCAAGGTTAGTAGACTTGGAAGCATGTCTAAATTATATGGATTTCAGGTGAAATAAATAGAAAGGAAAGACTACAAGGTTAAAGGAAATGCATATTAGAAATATATATTCTATGTTTTAAAAGACTAAAAATTTTCTGGTTCAAGATGTATCAAGCAAGAGAAGAGGCTCCTAAATTAGGAGGTCCTGGTTGTCCTTCCTCAGAGTACTATTCCCAAGAATAGAAACTAAATAGCAATGGTTTGTAATGTGTAGATAACAAGATAAGAGGATCCTAACTTAGGAGGTCCTGGTTGTCATTCCTCATAGTTCTACTCAAACAACATTACCATTGGATCAAATCATAAATTGGAATTCAATAAACAATTCAAGAAATGCAAAAGGATGATTTTTTAGTTGTAATTCATAATTTAATAGAAAGAGAATTTATCTTAAATCCTTGGTTGTCCGTTCGTATGAAAATTAGATCTTAAACAAAAATCATCCAGAAATCAAAACACATCTAAGCAACTGAATCATAAAACTGAAACAAGAAACACTGAATCAAAATTATGCTAATTCATACCAAATTTAACCAAAGTGTACTTAGCTTGATATGGGGGCCCTCCAACCTTGCCTTGTACACCCGAATAAATCTTCAGCTACAGCTAACTTGATAAAACACTCACAACAATCACAACAATAGAATAATATAATTAATTCTTCAAATTATCAGAAGTCTCTAATAGTCTCAATACAAAATTACACACTTAAATGGTCCATAAACTTAGTTTAAATAAGAAAATCATCAACAAAATTTGCTACAATGGCTCTAACAGTCATATCTATCGTAATCCATCCATATAGGTTGAAATCATTAAGCCTGGTTCACAAAATTAGGAAAATCCCACAAAATAAGATATCTGCCCCTTTTTACTAGGGATTTCTGAATGACAAGTCAAGTTTGACCATTGTTGATCGAGCCTGTGTTTGCTCAGTTTGGACGAACCAATGGGTGTTCCTTCATTTGTGGTTCCCAAGATTTCCAAATATGTGCTCATATCTCACCCAGGTGTCCTGCACATATGACTTTAATGGATCTATTACGAGAATTTTTAATTTAGTCCAAATTTACTCTTAAAACCCAATCTTTACAAAAAATTCTAAAAATTGAAAAACTTAATTTAGTTACTTGAATATTCAAAATAAGAGTAAAATGAAGCATATGTAAGTGAAATAGGATGGAATATGGTGGTAAATGAATGGGTTTAGGATAGGCAAGAATCACCAAAATTAAGGGCCAACATCTCCCCCTTGCTGATGTTCAAGCATGTCCTCATGCTTGCTTCCTCCGTTTGGACCTTCTGAGTGATGATGCCCCTGTTGTACCTGAACACGTAGCCTCTTCCTGTGCAACTCGAAGTAGAATATTAATGCCATCATGTTCCTTTACTTTGTAGATGACAGTTTTTGCTTTTTGATTTTTCATATTTATATTGGCATAACTTCTTCTCCTTTAGCCATCTGTATGCTTGTTTGGAAATGAGCATATTCTGAGTTTCAAGCTTTTTTATTTGCTTGTTCAATTTCTTGTTTGCTTTGACTATGTTGTTGTTTTCCTTGTAGATTTTGTTCTCCCTCTTCAAGTATCTTTCCATTATTTTTCTGTCCTCTAGCTCACTTGTCAACTCTACTATTTTCTTAAGATATTCCTCATTGTGCAATTCTCTGGATTCTTCCCTTGCCTCTTTGGGATATGAATGAGATGAGGTGGCTCCTACCCAAGCATCCTCAAAATAAGAGCATTTTTTCTATGGTCTCTTCCCAAACTTCCTCCTTCAATCTCTGTATAATCTCATCAATTTATTTTGATGTTTGTGGAGGCGAGTTTCAATAATCTGAATTTTCTGGGTCTTTCCTTTAGTTGCTTGGTTCTTCTTGTGATTTTCTTCTTGATCTCCTAGGAATGGAAAAAAATGATTTCTCTTTCTCAATCATAACATCATCTTGTTTCTTTTTCAATATTGTCCTAGGATATAAAGGAGAATTCATGATACTTTTTATGACATGTAATTGCTCAAACCTTACCTCATTCCCTGTTATTTTTTCTTCAAAGTGATGTTTGGCTAAAAACTCTTTCCAGAGTATCCCTTTGTTTCTTACTTGATACTCAACAAGTATCTTGACTAATCCATGATGATAGATATTAGCTTCTTTAGTTTCTGTTTTGTTTTTGACATTTTCTATCATTTTAGTTAAGTTCCTTGAAAAGAAGTAAGGAATGTTGATTTTACAGTCTCCCTTGATATGTTGAAGCAATTTTATAGGATAAAGGTAGACTATAATGTACTTATTGTCACAAGTAAAATATTTTTGGATGATCAAAACCAATTCTGACCATGGCTCTCTGAACCAGTCTCTTGGAATTCCTTTTGTCCTATCAAAGGTCTCATTCCTTTGTTTTCCCAGGAAAAAGGTCTATCCTTTCTCCTTAAAATACAAACCTTTGTGATATCCTTCTCCTATCAAGGAAGTTCCAATGCCTGAGAAAGGAAAGTTGGGTTCATTATAGGAAGTTCACCCACTCTGGTTTTCCCATTTTCAAAATTTTCTATGAATTTTTATGTGATTTTGTCATTGTGGCCATTAAACTTCCTAAGGAACTCCAGTAGTCCTGCTTGGAATAATTTATCCATTGCATTCTTACTCCAATTCTTCTACTTTGAAGTCTTTGGGTTAAGTTTTTGTTGCCATTTGCATATGTTCTGTATACCAATTAATATAACCTTGCCCAATAAATAATCTCATTATGAATATAACAAGCAAAATCTTCCTTATTCATGTAATAATAATCATGGTAAATGCACTTACCAAATCTCTTTAGCTTTGAAAAGAAATGAGATTACTTCTTTTGCTTATAAATCTTCAATTTCCCTGACTTCCGCTGCAAATAATATCAAAACAAGGTCCTTTGTTTGTAAATCTGAGTGAAGAAAAATTATGACTGTGTGAAAGGTTATAAAAATATCTCCACTGTCAAAATAAAATCTCTCACTATTTTGCAAATCATGTTTAAATATGTCTTCGTTTGCAAAATTTTCTCAGAAAAACCCTCTTTGTTTATAAAAGGCTGCGCACTGTGTATTAAAATGATGTTCACTACATTTTTATGTGCAAAGTTTTTGACAAAAATTGCATGAGGAAATCATGGTTATGATACCCGAACTGCAAGTGACATGCAGAAAACTTGTAGAAATCTCTTGTTAATGGTTTTGGCCTTCTTGTGTAAACATATAGTTTCAATTAAACGCTTCTCCAACATCTCGAAAAACTGTGGATTCTACAGGTGGGAGAAGATATTTATCGTGACAGAGCATTGCAAATCCATAACTAGAGTCTTGTTTCTCTCTCATTATGACACATGTGAACTAAATCTTAAGTTAAACCATTTCTTTGAAATCTTTCAGTTGTTGATGAGACCTCGAAATTGGTTCTTACCTCATCACTGCGTGATTTTCAGGATTTGTTGGAGAGAATTGTCAGCTTAGCGCAGAGGAAATGGTCGCTCTCTCCTTTTCTCCATGGAGTTCCTCCAATCCCTCCTTGAAATTCCAAGCAACTTTTCACCCAATTCCTCCACTATGCACGGTTCTTCTCTTCCACATAATTCCCTTCACTTTCTATGTTTTTCTCTCTGCGTATTTCTCTTTCAAACAGGGTTATTTTTCATTTTCTTGATCTATGGATGAATACATAGTATTGTCCTCAATTCTGAGCTTGGTTTAGTTGTGATGATGAAGGATATCATAAACAAACAATGTTCAATACTTTGAAAACGTGTTTCACTATTTGCTTGTTGCTTGATTTGAATAGTTGACCTTTCATTTTTTTATTTTGGCTACCACTTGGGTTATTGCATCACGGTTCATTTACTTACGATCGTGCTATCCTTTGTACACTCCTTCGAAAATTGTTTTTTTTCATCATAGTTACGATTGTGTTATCCTTTGTACACTCCTTCGACACTTGTTTTATTTTTCATCATAGTTTGTAGATTAGAGTTTTTAATACTCGTTACCATTAGCACTTTAGCTTATGATTTTTCCATTGCATGTAATGTGTTTTCTTATATCCACCATACTTGTTTGCATGTTGCATATTCATTGCATATTTGTCCCTTTTCATCATATACTTATGTGTTGATATTTGTTTTGAAATGACCATAATCTTGGGTCATTTCAAATCAAATTCTTTTTGAAAGATTAAGTATATATGTAATGATACTAACCCTATCTATTCTTGTTTTGTAGGCACATTAAATAATCCTTCTTTGTTGTGTAGGCAATTTTTCCATGAGCAACATTTTTTTTCTCAAAAAGGAGATGTGGCCAAAAAATTTGGTTCAAAATTTCAAATGATGTGGTTGAGTGATGAGATGAATGAATGCATACAATCTAGGCTAATGTATAATAATGTAAGATGATATACACATGGCTAGCGGTATTGCATAATCAAGTTGTAAACTAGGTTATCAATCTTAGAAAAAAAATTCAAAATCAAAGGCATTAAGAATGCTTTAAATTTACAGTACTTTCCTTTGACTTGATAGCTCATTTTCAATGCTTCTCTTCTGTTGATGATGACCTTTGCTCTTTTGTCAATTTTTTACCTTGTGCTAATGATAACAATACTTTGACTTGAAAATTAATTCTACTAAATGAGTTTTGTTGGATTGTAGATGCTTGTAGCTGCTTCTCAGGTCCCTCTGATGTTGATTTAGGATGAATAATCAGGTCCCTTACGCAATAATATATGACGTTGATCTTGTTCAAGTCCCTTACTGATGAATACTTATTATGATGTCTTAGGTCCCTTCTGCACACCAGTTGCATAATTTGTTGGCTTATTATGAATCTTCCCCCTTTATGATCTTGAGACTTGTCCTCGAGTCTTTGAATTTTAGAAGTTGATTTTGCAAAATGAAATTTGAAAAACATAAAAAAGAATTCATATTGGGCAAACAAGTTGGTTTTCCGATATGAATTCAAGTTTGTATTGTGCCAATATCCTGGATTTTCACAACCAAACTCCTTTATTATTTTTTAATTTTTAATTCTTAATTTTATTCTTCTGGAAATAGGGAAGTCATATCACTATGTTGTTCCAATACTTCCATATTGTTTTATGCTGAGACTGTTCAGAAATTCTTCTTTATTGATAGGTTTGTTATAAAATTTGAGCATATAACCATTAACTAGAAATAAAATTGTTGTTTCATCAACTGTTTTAATCTTGACTGCTCCATTGTCAAAGATTTCTTCCATTTCATATGGCCTAGGCCAATGAGTAGTGAACTTAGCTTTGAAATCTTTGTAATTGGAGTAAAAAAGAAGTGCCTAGCTTCCCTTATGAAAAATTTTGTTTTTGATAAATCTGTTGTGCCATTTGATTCTCTCTTGTTGTACTAGTGATGTATGCTCAATTGCTTGTTGTTTGAATTCATCTAGTTCATTCAGCTGCATAATTATCTGTTGTTGGGCTTTTGACAGGTCTAATCCCAATTATGCTGCAAGTTTGAATGTATGAATTTGAAATTCAAATGGTAACACAACTTCTTTACCATATACCAGTTGATATGGATTGAATCTAGTGGTATTTTTCCATGTAATTCTGTATGCCCATAATGCATCTTTTAATTTGCCTGACCAATATTTTTTGTTCATTTTCACTATATTTGTCATGATGTTTTCTAGAACCTTATTAGTAGATTCCACTTGTCTGTGTACTTGTGGATGATATAGAGTAGACTTTCTATGCTTGATTTTGTATTTTTCTATAAGATCTCATACAAGTTTAGAAGTGAACTGTGTTCCCTGGTCTGTAACAATCTGTCTTGGAACTCCAAATCTTACAAAGATTTCTTCAAAGAGGAAAGAAACCACTGTTTCTTCTGTTGCTCGTGCCACTGCTTTTGCTTCTACCCATTTTGTAACATATTCTGTACATACTAAGATGTACTTCTTTTCATTTGAAGGCAGGTTAATATGTCCCACAAATTCTAGAGCCCATTGTTCAAATGGTTCTATAATTACTTGTGGTTTTACATTTCATCTGATACTACATGTCTTCTAGTTCTTTGACAACTATCACATCTTTTGACATAGTTCTTTGAGTCCTTGAAAATTAATGGCCAGTAGTAGCCAAGTTTGAGCACCATGTATGATGTTCGATTATTTGCGAAATGGCCACCACATGGTTCATCATGACATGCTTTTAGAATATCATGAATTTCATCTTATTTTACACATTTTCTTATTAAAAGATTAGGACTAGTATAGAAGAGGTCACCATTGACCCAAGTATATCTAGCCTTCTCTCTGATTATTTTTCTTTTCTGCTTGCTAGTGAAATGGGATGGCAATATTCCAAATGATAAGTAGTTAGCTATATATGCAAACCATGGAGTTTTAGCTGTTATAGCAAATAAATGTTCATCGGGAAAGTTGTCTGAAATAGGAATAAGATCACCAGGAGAAAGAAGCCTTGACAGAAAGTCTGCCACTTGATTATCTTTTCGTGGTCTATCTAGAACAATGAAATTAAATTCTTGCATTAGTAACAACCATCTAGTAATTCTGCCATTGGTAATTGTTTTTTCATTAAATATTTAATGGCTGAATGATGTGTATGAATAACTACTTGATAACCTATTATATAATGTCTAAATTTATTGGCTGCATGCACAACAACTAGCATTTCTTTTTTAGTTACTGTATAGTTTAATTCTGCCGGAGTTAAATTTTTTCTTATGAAATAAATGGCATTGTTAAACTGATTTTCTTTTTGTCCTAGTTTACTTCTTTCCATTTGAAGGTGGGTTAATAGGCCCCACAAAGTCAAGAGCCCATTGTTCAAATGGTTTTATAAGTGCTTGTGGTTTTAATGGCATTTCATCTTATACAACATGTCTTCCAGTTCTTTGACATCTATCACATCTTTTGACACGGTTCTTTGAGTCCTTGAAAATTGCTAGCCAGTAGTAGCCACGTTTGAGCACATTGTATGTTGTCTGTTTATCTACAAAATGGCCACCACATGGTTCATCATGACATGCTCTTAGAATATCAAGAATTTCATATTCTCTTACACATTTTCTTATTAAAAGATTTGGACTAGTATAGAAGAGGTCACCATTGACCCAAGTATATCTAGACTTCTCTCTGATTATTTTTCTTTTCTACTTACTAGTGAAATGGGATGGTAATATTCCAAATGATAAATAGTTAGCTATATGTACAAACCATGGGGTTTTAGCTATTATAGCAAAAAAATGTTCATTAGGAAAGTTGTCTGAAATAGGAATAAGATCACCAGGAGAATGAAGTCTTGACAGAAATTCTGCCACTTGATTATCTTTTCCTGGTCTATCTAGAATAATGAGATTAAATTCTTGCATTAGTAACAACCATATAGTAATTCTGCCATTGGTATTGTTTTTTCATTAAATATTTAATGGCTGAATGATCTGTATGAATAACTACTTGATAGCCTGCTATATTGTTGGCCCTCATTTTTGCTTAAGGAAACTTACTTAACTCTTATATTATCCATCCATTTTCCATCACATCCACCTCGTTTTGATGTATTTTATGCGCATTCAGGTATTTAATTTTAATTTTGCAATTTTTAGAAGTTTTATGAAAATTGAATTTCAAGTGAAATTTTTAGGTAGAATCAGAAATTCCCGTAATAGCTACATGGATGTCATATTTGCAGGACACCTGGGCTCAATCTGGATACATGTATGGAAATATTGGGAACTAGGACTGAACTAACTCCAATTGGTTCGATCAAAACAAGCTAAATAAAGCCTGGTCAAAGCTGGTCAAACAGGACCAGTCATCCAGAAAATCCCTAGGAAATAGGGCAGTTTTATGATTTTATGGGATTGTCCATGTTATCACTCTGATAATGCTCTTGAAGTAAGAAGAAAGAAAAACCAAAGGTAACCACAAACCACTTTTGGAGATTAGGACCTAGCCTTCTTGATGCTCAGAGAGGGCTCTCTCTTTATAATTTAACTTTGTTTTAGTTAAGATGATTTTAGGCTAGTTGTTGCTTGCACTTGGGTTTTGTTTTGAAAAGTTGGTGGTAGGATCACTTTACTTAGATTGAAAGAGGATTGGCTTCTACCATTGGGCTATGGAGTCAGATGTTTGACAAACAAGATTGGATTCAGTTCTAAAAACATGGTCTACAGGGCAAGATAGATGAGTTATTGGAGATCTCAGAGGCTAAATGGTGAATGGCTTAAAGTCGGATCCAGGGAGCAATTAAGGGTTCCCTAGACTGGACTTTGGAAGGAATAGAAGAAGTCAACCGGGATGGGAGAGCAATTAAGGGTTCTCAAATCCGGCTATCAGAAGAAACCATGTAAATAAATTACTGTGCAAAACAGAGTGTAATTAAACAAATTCTGTATGATGTTTCCAGTTAATTCATTTGGATTTTAGAACACAATTAAGATTGTGAAAACACATAAGAAAGGTAAAACAATCACACAAAGAAAGTACTTCACTGCAAATGGCTCATCTCATGAATCCTGTAGTGAAAAGCTTTTATTACTTGCTCTAGTGTATTGACTTGAAAATAGTACAATCACCCTTAGGTTCAAGACCACAATAACTCTACAAATGTAACATAATCCTCTTTAATACTTCGATTTTGAAGTATTTAAACAAATGGTTTATAAAAAAATATCTCAATCTAATTTGAGAATTAATCTAGGAAAAGGAAAATATCTTCTTGCAAGAAGATAGAGACAACTATCGAATTGTTTCATGTTGTCCTTGTTATTTTGGTTCTATTGGCTATTATGCTTTGATTTTTAGCCCTTTACGTTGGCAGGCTGTTTGGCTTTCATGCTGGCTAGTCTGTTTAACTTTGACCTTTCACTTGATACTCTTCCACCTAATACTCTTTGACTATGCTGACCTGTCTTCATCCTTTTACCATGCTCATTTACTTTTTACTGCACACTTATATTTTTACTGTGCTTTTACTACAGTAAATCACAAAGTTTTTGCCATGCTTCTTCATCTAGTAACTGGATGCTGAGCATTTTCCTATATAGCTCATCAACCTCTGTATATTTGGCAAAAGTAGGCTTATTAATAAATAAGTGTTTCACCTCATGCTGGAGGTAAAACAAATTTTCAAAAGTCTGGTATAATACTCTGCCAATTGGTATACCACTCATTGATGAGGTATTTGCCTGTTCTCTAGCTGCTTCTCTGATTTTCTTGTGGTAGTCCTCGAGTGTCATCAATTTATAATTAATGACTAAGGGACTAGGTAGTCCCTTTTCTCTCAAAAGCTCAAACTTGGTCATAAACCTGTCAATGGCTAGTTGCATGTTTTGACACTTATCTTCTAAATTTAACATTAAATTTCTCTTGGCTAGGACCCTCTTGACTTCCAATATGATATCTGTCCTGTCAAGTATGTCAAGTTCTTGTAGCTCATATTTACTCTTGGAGTTGAGTAATTGAATAATTCTTATTGCTTCCTCTAGCATTTCTCCAAGCTCTTCTTTGACATTCTGGATGGCTTCTGTGGCCTTTTTTATTGAGTATGTCTGCTCAAAAATGACCTGAATAGATGGCCAAATATCATTGACAGAGTCAATGATATTGGCCCATAATAATTGTTTGGCCTTTCCCAAAGGCTCACTCAGTGTTAACTCTTTCTCCAGGATTTTCACTCTCTCATTCATTCTGGTAGCCTTCTGTTGTTCTTCCTTATGCATGATCTGGGCTAACCTGCAATCTGTCTCTAGGCTGGTAAGTTTCTCTTTTAACTTGTTCATTTCATTGGTCTGAATGGACATTTCCTCCATTGCCTTGACCAACCTGTTTGCTTCATCACCTGTGGTACTTCTTGTTGTTGATGTCGTTGTTGATGTAGTTACTGTTGCTGTTGGTAGTGCAGTGGCCATTAGACCAGTGGGAGCTAATGCTTCTACCAATGTGGAAGGCACAGTTGTGGTCACTGTAGGAATGACAGTTGGAGGAGTACCATCTAGACTAGCTTGTTTGAGATGGATCAAGCTATCTAGTTCCTTTTCCATTTCCTTCAGTTGGTAATTGAGTTGTAGCACCAAGTCCATCATTTCTTCATGATTTGTTTGGATTTCTAGGACTTCTTTTGTTTGAGGGTGCTGTGACTGAGGCAGCTTGAGATGTTTCTTAAGGGCTGCAATGTCTTCATTTTTCTTCTTAATTAGTTGTTCAACAGCCTTGATGTCCTTTGGGTCATGGCCCAGCTCAATGATCATGTCTTCTAAGGATTTTATCCTTATGTCTTTGGCGTTGGAAGATGCTTTTTCCAGTTTTTACTGAGTTGTCACATTGTCTAATGAGTTCTTGAGCTTGAATGCTGCCATTTCTTTTGTTGTGAGGGTGGAGTATATCATCTCCCTAGCCTGCTTGTGAAATTCTACATGGTCTATGGGATGCACATCCCTGGCTAAGACCTCAAAGTTGGTCTTCTTGTAGTTTGTTGTGGTTTTAGGTTGCTGCACAATAGGTTGTAGGAAAGACACCTGCATATTTCCTTCTTTGATGTCCAAAGCTAACATCAATCTATTTTGATTTGATAGTGTCATCTTCAAATACTTGGCATAAGTGTCTGCCTTGAGCTTTTCATTCCTCATTTTAATCTCCTTGAATCTTTCCTTGATATCTGCTTCCTTGTTAGCTGGCCTAACAAAGGAAGACACCTCCACACTCTTCTACCTTTGTATAATCTGGGTGTTTGCAGAAGAGGGTTGTTGTGTTTCTACTGATGCAACAGTCTCAATTGTTTGTCTACTCCTTTTCCCCATTGCATCAATATCAATCATTTCTGCTGATGCAATGTTTTCCTCCTGTTTAGACACAGGAGTCAATTTGGGCCTTTTGCTCAGTTGGAACTGCTGATCAATGGTCTCCATGACAAAGCTTGATGCTTCCTCCTTGTTTCTTTTGGGATTCTTCTCCTCATTGACAAGAGTTTGAATGATGGGAGGGGTATTCATTGGCTCTTCCAACTCTGGGACCTGCAAGAAAGAGCTTTGGACAAATTATTTCTCCAAGTCAATCATGGTGTTCTCCATATCCACCACTGTGTTGTCCATATCTATCAATGTATTCTCTACCCATTCTGACTGGTTAGCATACTGTTCAATGTCAGGTCTTGGGTAGTGGATGTAAGGTCCCAACTTGACCTTTTGTCTAAGCTTGTTTATAACCCCATGAGGGTCATAATGCCAAATGAAACTATGCTGGAATTTCATGTCTTGAAGGATCTTATCGGCCTCAGGTCCAACCTCTCTGGTGTTGCAGATGAAAGGTCCCATTTGGTTTTTCATCTTAAACTTTGTCTTCTTCCTAGCATCTAGGAAGTTGACCTCATCTACACCTATCATTTTCCTGAAGTATTCTAAGGCAAATATTCTCATTGGGAGATACTCAGGAAATTTGTAGGGGGGTAAATCACATCCATAGATCTTGATTTCAGTATGATTTTGGTAGAGGTACCAGTCTCCTACTCTACTATTCTTTGCCAGTTGCAGTACTCCCTTGATTTTAGTAATGATTCTAGGTTGAGTGCTAGAAGTGAGCATGTTTATGACAGGGTGAACAAAACAATCTATGAAATCTTTGTATGTGAATGTTGTGTTATACCTCTGGACAAAGGGTGTCCAGTAGATGACTGATCTTTCCTTTTCCCTAGTATCTGTTTTTCTGAATCTTCACTGGGAACTTCTTTGTTTGATAATATAGGAACATATGGAATAACACTGAAGAGTATTTGAAGACTCTTTAAATGGGTAATCTAGTGAACTGTTCATGCATTTTGTCTGCAATGAACTGGGCATAGTCATACATAATGGCAAGGGGCTGGCCTGGAGTAAAAATGGACAAGAAGGCCATGATTATCTCATCCACAAACTCGTCTGTTGTGAACCCTAGTATGTTTGAGATCATGGTGATTATTCTCCTGCTAGTCTCTAAAAAAATAGCAAAAACATATGGTGGAATGTCTTTAGGAGTATGGCGCTCCTCAATGATGAAATTCTGAAATATTTGTTTGACCTTGGATAGGTCCAATGTGGTGTACAGGTCCAATAGGTTTGCAATGGAAAAAGGAGTCAGATTAGGAGTAGACTGGATTTTCAACATTTGTTTGATGGACTTAGCGGTAATTGAAAACAAGAAGTCCTGGTTTGGGGCAATTATAGCCCTTTTGCTAGGGATGTAACATGCATGACAAAAATGTACAATGTTTGGGAAAAGGTGGACATCTGGGAATGTATAGTTGGGCAAACTTGATTCCCAAAGGTGTATGTCATCATCGTGGTTTAGGAACCTATCCTTGGCCCAACATTGGATTCTCAGAAGGTTTCCTTGGGTGGCTGTGTCTTTGATTTGAAATCTTGTCTGCCAGGGCCAAATGGTCAATGTCTAAATGATGGGTTGTCATTGGTCTGACATCCAGAGAGGTTGGGGTTGCCATTTTTGTGATAAAATGTGGAAAATTGGGCTTGATATGCCTTTGGGAGTGAAATTTGAGTAATTGAATAACTAGGGTAGGGTATGAGCAGTTTACAGGTTGGGGTTTGGGTACTTTGGGAATGGGAGATTCTTAATTAAATTGTTTCAGTTATTTTAAGAATTTAATGTTTTTTCTTTAAAGAGAGGGTAATTCTTGGTTCTTGTTCAAATACCTGGAATTTACAGTTGGGGTTGTAACTGGTTTTCAGTTGGGGTTTGCAGATGCCTTCGGCAACTAAGATGGTGTGCATTGGTGGCGTCGGAAGGCTCTAATAGTTGATAGCTGGTCGTAGGAGTTCGAAAGGCGTAGGTGCTTCAGAGTTTCAATAGTGCGATTTGAGTGAAAAGGGTGAAAATGGGGGTCGGAAGGCTTTTAACCGTGAATGGTTGGAAAAATGGCGGGGAAAAATGTTTTATGAACAATGCTGGTTTTTATTTTGGCAGAGAGGTGGTTTTGGAGGTCATTGCACTGCTTATGGGGGTTAGGCAATATTTTGTCGGGGGAACGCGATCTATGCCAAACGCCGACACATAGGCAAATGGGCCTCGAGCAAAACCACCCATATCACGTGCTCTCGAGCCATTATAGGCCAGACATCGCGCAAGCACGATATGGGTGATGGCCGTTGGATGTGGGGGTAGATGATAAAACAACCATCATGTGGGAAAGTTGCGCGGTCGAGTGATGGGGCCGAGGTTAGCGAGACCCATGGGTTTTAATTACGGTTTAGTGTAATTAACCCATGTTTAAGTATGGATTAATTAAACTGCGGAGTTTTAAGGGCAGCTAGGTTAGTTTAGCTCACCAAGGTGGCGGGTTAAACTCGAGTTTAGTGGAAAAAATCGTTAAGTGGCAGAGTTAGTGAGGCAGGGGGTTTTTAGAATTAGGATAAAGGGTTTAGAGGGGTTTTGGGTAATTATTGAAGTGAAAACATGATTTTAAAATGGGGGAAAGGGTTTCACACTTAGGGGAATGGATTTTAGGATTAATTGAGTATGAAATGTGTGAAACTAAGGGGGTAGGAGTAAAAATGAGGGGGAAGGGGTTTTCATAAGCCATGAAGGGGTAAAAGGGAAATTAGTGAGTATATAGTGGGGGTGAAGGGGGAGTTAGGCAAATCATCTTATGAGCATGATTTTTTCATTGACAACTGCTCCTGCACACTTGAAACACATAATTAAGTATGATAATAGTGCTTATGCTCGAAATGACTTGTACTTCTGCAACCTTTCTTTACTTACCCTTTTACCTACCCTAACATTTTTTCTTCACTTTGGTGGGTGCACTTAAGCTAGCAAACCCTTTTCGTTCCTTTTCTTTTATAAAACAAACTATCCACTTCTAACCTTATATCTTCCAAGGGCTTAGATTAAACTGATGAGATCCTTTTATTTCTCTACCTATCTACTAATATGCCAAGATTAAACTATTTGGTCAAATTTTTATTCTCTAACTATAAACATAAAATTCAAAGCATGAAGTAGTCAAGATTAAGAAGTTTGACTATCATGGGTTGTGGCATATAGGACAAGCTACACACAACCATTATTTAATGCATTAATTGTAAAAAGTAGTGGCACTTGGACTTGCACACTTTCATGATCTGTTTTTTGTTTGGGGTTCATGTTTTTTCATTTTTTTGATCTTTTCTTATTTTTCTTGTCCTTTGATATTTCTTTTAGGACATACCCTCTTTACATTTTTAAATTTTGATATGGAAAACTTTTGCAGAAAGCAAAGGCATATACAATATTACAAGAGTTAACCTCAGACAATTCAAAATTATGAATCCTATCACTATAGGACTCTAACAGTGGCTCCACACAGGGTTGGCATTTTTTGGTGGAATGTCAAGAACTATGAAGATCAATAGCCTTTGAATTGTGACTCTAGTTACCTTGTGAACTATCCTTCTATGATTTCTGCTTTATTAATACTTCTAATAGTAAATCCCTCAAAGCTCAGGGCCTTCTTTCCGGGCTTCAACTTCAAAGGATTACCATCCAATCCAATCTATACACTGCAATTTTATGTACAATGATGCAAAGTAAAGTGAACTATTGTGAGTCAGTGGAAAAATAATGCTTCAACATGCTACCATTAATAGGTCCTCCTGGTAGATCTGATCCATCTATGTTTGTCAAGAAAAAGGCATTGTTGCCTCTGTAGCCATAAATGACATAATTCCCCTACCACAAAAAATCAAAATTTTCATGCTTACCTTTGTATTCTCTCCTTGAATCCCACTTAAGGACTTTATCTCCTATGTAAAAAACATATGCTTTAGTTTTTTTATCAAAGACTTTCTTGATCTTTTCTTGGATTATCTATGATTTTACATATACTTGCTCTTTGGTTTGTTGCAGGTGTATGGTCTGATTTATTCTTCTCTGAATATCATTTGGTTCCACCTGTAATTCCTGGATGGTCTTCATCACTAGCACTCCCAAGGATGATGGGAAAACTGCATCCATCCCATAAACTAGTTGATAGTGTGATGTTCCAATGGACTTCTTAGCAATTAGTCTATCTGCCCATAAGGCATTGACTAACTTCTTATTCAATGTCTTTTTGTTATCTTCCAACAATTTTTTAATAATATTGACCATACTTTTGTTGGATGATTCTGCAAGCCCATTACCTTGAGGGTAATAGGCTGTGGAGTGGCCAAGGGTGATGTGGTATCTATTACAGAAGTCTATCATTCTTTTGGATTTAAAGGCAACTGCATTATCAGTAATGAGCTTTTGGGGACATCCGAATCTTGACAGGGTATTACTCTCTAGTAAGGAGATTATGATTGTGTCTCTGGCTTGTAGCTTACCTAGAAGGTATGGCCTCGCTCCATTTGGTAAAATAGTCTGTGGCTGTCAAAATCCACTTGTGCTGAGCTGAGGAGGTTGGATGTATTTCTCCAATGAAATCTAACCTCTATTGTTGAAATGGCATTTCCATGGAAATTGGCTTAAGTGGCAAGGGTAAAAGTTTTCTCTTTCCCTAAAAAATCTGGCATTTATGATAGGTCACATGTTTTTTAACATCTGCAAGCAAGGTAGGCTAATAGAAACTAGCCCTCAGAATTTTGTAAGCAGTGCTCTTCCAGTACAAGTGTCCTCCACAATCCCCTGAATCAAACTCTTGTAAAATCTTGTCAGCTTCATCTTTCAATAAACAGGTTAAGATAATACCACTATTGTCCTTCCAAAACAATGCATTATCTATAATACAATATCTTAATGACTTCATTTTCAAGAATCTAGCTTTAGTTCTTATCAATCCAGGAGGAGCTTGTAGGTTTAGTAATACAAATGTAATATCTGCATACCATGGTGAATCAGTAAAAGGTTCACTGATCTGGGGAGTCGTCATCTCCTCCTGATCATCAATTGCACTAATGAAGTTGATATCAAGGGCTTGACAGTTCGATTCAGCCATAAGTTTTTCTAAACCTTGGCCTTTGATAAGCTTAGTTGGGTTTATCTCTATGTCATATTCAAATATTGTGGCAATCCACTTGCCTCTTTTCCCTTCAGGCCCATTCTGAGTCAAAATGTCCTTAACTACAGAGTTTGGAATATAAGCAATAATGTGAGAGTACAAAATGTGCACTCTGAAGTCTTTGATTGCTTTAACTAAAGCTAATGCTTGTTTTTCCATGATGTTGTATTTAAGTGAGGCATCTCTTAAGGATTTACTAGAGAATGCTATTGGTTTTTCATATCCTTGGTTGTTCTTTTGTAGTAAGACTGCTGCATGGTGAGTTCTGAAGCAAAAGAAAAAATTATAAAATCCTTGTTAAAATTAGGACTTATTAGGACTGGAGTCTTGGTTAAGGCTTCCTTAATAGCTTCAAAGTATTATTTGGCCTCGACTATCCATTTAATTGCCGAGTCCTTTCTTAGCATGTTATTTAACTCCCTAATTAATTATGCTAGATTTGAGATGAATCTCCTAAGAAAATTAATCTTGCCTAGAAATGACTATACCTCTTTAATATTTCGGGGATGCGAAATGGTAAAAATGGCTTCTATTCTAGCAGGGTCTATCCTAATCCCATCTTTGGATATGATGTGTCCTAACAACTTTCCCTCTTCTAGACCGAAAAATGTCCTTTTAGGATTTAAAGAAATCCCAAATTTACTGCATTTGATGAATGCTTTCCTTAAGTGATCTAGGTGTTGATTGTCAGATTTGGAGAAAACAGTAATGTCATCTTGGTATACTACTAAGAAATCATGGATTTCCTTTGCAAAGGATATATCCATAGCTATCTGGAATGTGGCACTTGTGTTCATTAGTCCAAAGGGCATCTTCAAATACATGAAGGTATCCAAAGGAGTTGTAAATGTAGTTTTGGCTTGATCCTCTGGTTGAACCAAGACCTGGTTATAGCCAGAGAATCCATCAAGTAGGGATATTCTGGAAGAGCCCACTACCCTAAGAAGGATATGGTCCATTTTTGGTAAGGGGTAGTTGTCTTTTAAACAGACATTGTTTAAGTTTATAAAATCTACACAGAGTCTAATTTCTCCAGTCTTTTTCCTAGTGGTAACTAAATTTGAAATCCAGTCAGAGTATCTGATGGGGACTATTATTTGGGAATCAAACATTCTTTTAACCTCTTTCTCTATGGATGGAACAAGGATTGGGTTTATCCTCCTAAGTTTATGTTTGAAAGGTTTATGATCTTCTTTTAGAGGTATTTTATGTTGGATTATGCTGGTATCATAAGATTTTAAGTCTTCATAACTCCAGGCAAATACATCCTAGAACTCTTTAAACAGATTAATATATTTTACCTTTTCCTCTGGAGGAAAGGCTTTGGATATCTTAATGAGTTTTGGTTTATCGTTAGTCCCTATGTTAACCTCTTCTATGTCTGCTCTTAGGGGTTTCATTTTGGGTTTCCTAGCTACATCATTAGAGTCAAATAAATCCTCTAAAGGGACTAATCCCTTGGGCAAAAAACTATTCTTCAAATTAAGAATCTCTGAATCATCATCCATTATTTCATCTATCTCTACATTTTCTAAACTATCTATTTCTACACTAGTAAATTTAGTTGGTTTAGTTACATCTAAAGTATTTACATCTAAGATACTTGCTATATTATTGTCTATTGTACAATAAATACCTATCTTGAAATTTTGAAACTCACCTTCATTGTTTATGAGATCGTAGATCTGAGAATCCTGGGAGAAAATCTGCCAATACTTCAGGTGGTCTGGTATAACAGGCCTATGTTTGACTTCTGTAGTGTACTGGTGGTTCGGTATAAATGGCAATTTACAAGTACTAGCAAAGGTGGCCAGACTGTGAGCCTGCATGTTTTGTTTTCTAGGAATGGCAACAAAATTTGATTCCAGGAGGTTTTTGATCAAGTCTAAAACACTATCCCTATATCGGCGAAGCCTAGGGTTTTTGACAGAGTATTCACCACTAATTTGTTTAATAATCAGCTCTGAGTCTCCCATGATGGAAACTCTTTTGGCTCCTAGTTTCCTAACCAATTGTAAACCCAGAATTAGGGCTTCATATTTGGCCATATTATTGGTACATTTGAAGTTCAATCGGAAAGCATGTCCCTCAGCATGATTATTCTCCATATTAAGGATCCACACTCCTGCACTAGCCCCTAAACTATTGATTGACCCATCAAAGTCTAAATGCTAAAGTGACTCATGAAATATGTTCTCACTGTCAGCTATTCTGTATTTAAGGTCTTCGGCTGTGATTTCCTTATTATTATTTTTTGCATTGTATAAGATGAAAGAGTCCATATCTGAATACATTAAGTATATGGGAGAGTTTTGTGGATTTTCCTCATTACTGACCATGTATTTCATCAAGGTCTCCCTATATAATTTTCTCGGTTGGCCAAAAACAGATATGATGGTATAAGACATATCCAACTGCAAGGATCCCTGCAGTTTTTCTCCCCGTGAGTGAGAAAGCAGCATTGCATATTTCGGTGGGATATCTGCAACTACAATGTCCATTAGAATGCTCTTTGCAGGGCACTGGACAAGAGTCACACATAAGTCCTTGATTAGACCAAGGCATTTAACCTGCCTGGAGTCAAAAGAAAACAAATCCTTATAAGGCCTGGTAATGTCTAGGTTCAACCTTTCCATTATTGCTTTCGGCATCAAATTGTGGGATGCCCCTGAGTCCAACATAGCGTTATGCAAAATTTTATCATGAATGTTCAGGTTGATGCAAAAATGAGGAACTCCCCCTTGCCGATGAATACCATTGGCCTCAGGGCCAAACAATAATTCAGGTTGGTCATCATTCAAATTAACAGAATCCTCTCCCTCTCCTATGTTCAAAGTCTCAGTTATCTGTAACCTATAAGATTTATTCTTAACTAGTTCAGTCAAAGGAACTGATATCTTTAATTTTGCTATTTCATTTTTGATGTTGAAAGGGAGCTGAGGTTTGTTTGCTTGATTTAGATCTTCCTTAATATGTGCAGTTTGAGTGTCCTTATTTAGTTTCTCAATAGTAGGCAGTTCAGTTTGTGTTTCTACTTTTTTGCCTTGATTTCTCTTATTTTGATTGTTTTCAGTAATTGTCTCTGTTTGGGTTTTAGTGGAGGTTATATCTACAATCCTAGGGGTTGAAGTCTCTGGTGTTCCCCCGAGGAGGATTTGCAACACTTTGTTAACTGGAGCTTCTTTTATTATCTTAGTATGGGTTTGGATGGATCTTTCAATGGGATTCTCGTTATTCTTCTTACTTCTCAAGCTATATTGTTTATGTACCTCATATATAGCTGACTCATATCCCTATTTAAAATCAAAGGATTCACCAGATTCTAACTGCAACTACTGCAACATATATAACTCCTATTCCTCTTGAGTAAGAAAAATAATGTCTTCTTATTTGGTTTCATGTAAGTTAATTTGGGTATCATCCTCTGCTTCTTAGTTCTGTGAATCCTCAACATAGTTCTCTTGGAAGGGGGGCCTAATTTGTTTGTCTAGTGTAGCATTCTTTCCAGCATTAGGGTTCTTCCGAAAATTTGGGTTTCTTATTGGGGGTTGTTGTTGTTGATTTTTCCATTGATTTTTCCTCTCCATGTTTTCTAACCTATCCATGATTCTTTCTAAACTCTTAGCTAAAACATCTACTTTTCCATCTAAAGTGGCAACTTCCTCTTTAAATACAACTTTCTTTTCATTTCTCATTCGTGCTTTCTTAGCTAAGGTTGGCCTCAACACTAACAACATTACTCTGCATTTGTTCAAGTGTTTCAGGGTTTCTTTCCCTTAGCTGGTATAACATGTCAGCATCAAAACCATTAGGGAACTTAATTAATGCTAGGTCCGGTGGAGGCTTAATATTGGCTGGAGTTTCATTGTAGATATTATTAAACCTAGTGCAATAGTCTTGAACTGACTCATTAGGAGCTCTTTTAATATTGTCATATTTAGAAAGTATTTGCAATGGGTTTTTATTTCTCTCCCATCTATCAATGAATAACCTATGAAAATTGGCTAAGTCTGCAATATGGTTGGCAAGAAAGGCTATGAACCATTTCTTGACATCCCTAGTTAAAGTTTAGACAAAAAACCTCATTTGGACATCTGCTTCATCTATCTCATGCAATTCAAAAAAGTTAGACATCTTGTTTACATGCTGTTGGGCAGTGTAATGACCAGTAGCATCAAACAGGAAAATATTACTTTGATAATCTACATGCATGGCATGGAGTTGTGTAGGTAAAAAAGGAGGAGCATATCGGTTTGCCATTGCTGTAATTCTGGTTTGACTAGGGGGTAAAGTTGTGGTGCTTGAGGAAGGGCTTGAAACTAATGGAAGTGAACTAGATGATGATGAAGATGGTTGATTAATAACTCCGAGATAGGAAAGCGCTCCAACTTGCCATTTGCCATTAACTGTCTGCCATCGGTTAAGGAATAGATGTTTTGAACCAAAGTTTAATAAGTGGCAACCATAATAAAATGTAGGTCGATTGAGTCAAGATCAAAGGAAAATCAATATAAGTCATTGTAGCCAGGTAACTCCATTTGGAACCTCCACATTCACTCATTAAATCGTTGAATTGAATGTTTGATTGTAGAACTAAATGTTTTCATTGAGCTTGAGTAATGAAACAAAGTGTTTAGTGTAGTTTTGAATACATAAGCATAGTCTTTTGGCGAGATTGAATAACGAAAATAGAGTGTTTAAAGTGGAGTTTTAAAAACACATGTTGTCACCGAGTTAAAATAGAGAGTTTGATTGTAATTTTGATTGCATAAACACATGTTGGGTAATGATACAGAACGATCAGTTAAGGTCTGGTTGCATGAATGCATGTCTACACCAAATTTGTCAATGAAACGAAGTATTGAACTTGCAAAGAAATACATAAAACAAATGGATTCGTTGAGTACACAGTGAGTTCAAATAACATAAACTGTGGTTCAATTGTGTAAACAGTGAGCTCAAATTGTAAAAATCGTGGGTTGATTGCATAGATAGTGAATTCGATTGCATAGACAGTGAATTTGATTGCATAGACAGTGAATTTGATCGCATAGACAGTAAGATTAATTACATACACAGTGGCATTAATTTGACAAACAGTAAACGAAGAAAAAAACTCCAATTTGATATATGAACGAGATCTGAATAAAGGTGTTTGACATATGAATGAGTTAGGAGAGTGACAACGAAAATTGAAAAGAGAAAAAATCATGATATGATTTTGTTAAAAGAAAAAATAGAGATCGATTTCCAAGTCTTCTCTTATAAACAATGTTATGCATGAAAATGAACACTTTGTTTGTATGGATAGAACATGGATGTGATAAAAAGGGACAAAGCCGAGAGTGGATTTTACATCAAAGAAAGCAATTTGTTTCTTTTTTTCAGTCACATAAGTTAATAAAAAACACTAATTCATTGATTGCAGAAAGACAGAGACAAAAAGAAGCTTGGTTTTATTATTCTAAAGAATAACAAGAGAGAGCTAAGCCTTCTACAAACTGAATCAAAAAGGAATTGTATGCATAAATGATTGTTATTTTTGCTGTTAAAAATGAAGTTAATGACAATAGAAGGGTATATCCATTGGTTTATAGAAAATACAACCACCAGGATAGAGCTGAAATTTCAAATAGAACAATGGAAGAAGGAAATAGTAGAAAAGTTGTATCAAGCAGGGCTTATAGGTTTTTACGAAGGTTCAAAGCATTTGTGAATAACTATACTCAGGAGCAAACAAGGGTAGGGAATCTAATCATTCCAGTGACTCAGGAATACATTTCCCAAGCATTAGACCTTCCACTAACGGGGGAAAAGTGTCACAAGGGTCTACATTTCAAGGAGAAAGCATGGACTTTCTTCTTGGAGAAAAACAAGAAGGGAACCTTTGACAGGGCCAAAGGTATAACCAGGGAGTGGTTCAATGAGCCATGGGGGGAACTAGTCTTGATTATTAAGGAATTCTTCACTTGTGATAGGGGACAGAGTGTGGCACACTTGTACCATGTTAGGCTCCTCCAACACATTAAGTGGGGAGTCAAAATAAACCTGCCATATTTCTTCTTCTGAAGTCTTATTAAGATGATAGAATCATCAAGAAATGAGAATAAACCAAGGGAGGCACAAGTATATCACCAGGGGCCCATAAAAAAACTTGTAGAGTATCAAGTCAAAACACAGCGCATAACTTGGAGAGAGTTTTTAAATCAAAACCAATATCAGGAACAAATCATTGAGGAACATAAAACAGCAGAGCAGGAAACCAGGGGCAATATGACTTCACCACTTTATCCCATAACCAAGTCTAAGAAGCAAACCAACACTGTCATGGTTGAAAAAGAAACATTCATCATATCCACTCCTAGGAAGCCTAGGAGGAAGATCCCAATAGAAACAAGTAGTAGGGACCAAGAAGTACATATTGTAGAAACATGTTTTATAGAGATGCAGTTAGAGGATATAATTGAGAGACTAGAGAAAGAAGCTCTAGAGAAAGACTCTTGTTTTGATGATGTGGCAGCAACATCATTTGCAAAAGACACACAAGAAGTCAAAAAAGAGTTACACTAGAGCAAAATCAAAGAATTAACATACCAACTAGAAATAAATAAGATTATGGAAAAGCACTTGAAGAAGGAAAAAAGGAAAGAAGAGTAATGCAAACTTAGTTAAGGAGAATGAAAAATTAACTAAAGAAATAGGTAGACTAAAGAGAAAGAATGACATACTTTGCAAACAGGCATTCAAGTGGCTTAAAGAAAAGAACATGTGGAAAAACAAATATGAAAAACAGAAGGTCAAGGCTACTGTGTATAAAGAAGAACACAACATGGGGATAGATTATTTGTTAGAGGCAACACAATAGGAGGCATCAGGGTTAGGAACAAGATACACAACAAGGGTAAGGAGATCTAGGAGGAAGAAACAAGCATGAGGACATGCTTGAATTTTAGCAAAGAGGAGATGTTGGCCCTCATTTTTGGTTCATTTTTGCTTAAGGAAACTTACTTAACTCTTATATTATCCATCCATTTTACATCACATCCACCACATTTTGATGTATTTTATGCACATTCAGGTATTTAATTTTAATTTTGCAATTTCTAGAAGTTTTTATGAAAATTGAATTTCAAGTGCAACTTTTGGGCAGAATCAAAAGTTCGTAATAGCTATATGGATGTCATATTTGCAAGACACCTGGGCTCAAGCTAGATACATGTATGGAAATCCTGGGAAATAGGACTGAACTAACTCTAATTGGTTCAGTCAAAACAAGCTAAATGAGGCTTGGTCAAAGCTGGTCAAACAAGACTAGTCATCTAAAAAATCCCTAGGAAATAGGGCAGTTTTATGATTTTATGGGATTGTCCATATTTTTAGAAATAGATTGGATGGATTCAACTTGGATAGATGGATATGAGTAGATATAATTGTTAGAGAGACTTTATATCAGTTTGTTTCATGATCTTCTATTTAAAGCCAAAACTTTAAAGGCTTATGTATGTAGTTTTTGTATAATTTTATGCTGAGACATTTGAATATTTGAAGTTGATTTGAAGAACTTCTTCTACTTCCATTTTTGCTTTTCATTGGTGTGGATGAGTGACTAAAGTTGCAGTAGTTGATAACATCCTCAAGTGTGCAAAGCAAGGGTGGAGGGCCCCCACTCCAAGCTAAGTACACTTCATTGTTAAACTAGCTTAATTTTCATGAACTAGTTGCTTCAGAGTTATTTACTTGTTTTGTTTCAAATTTGCTTACTTGAATTGATGTGTAATGATTTATATTGTTGATGAATCTTAGTTTGTTTATCACTTTGATAAGAAGGGACAACAAAGTGTTCAAGTTGAATCCTCCTTCTATTGAATTAATGGATCAAAACTAGAATTCATCTTTAATGTGTTTAAGAAGTTTTATACAATTTCAATTTTCTAACAATAGCATAATGATGAGTGAATTATGATGAAAATACCAAAGATATCTTAAGTTAGAAGTCGCCTTCATTGTTTATTCATGCATCTTGAGCTGTTGTTAATTAATGATTTTTCATTGCTATTCATTAAGAGATATTGTAGAAGAAGGACACAAATGGATCTCTTAAGTTAAGAGCAACTTCATCTCACGTACATTGCAGAAGTGAATTAGAAATTGTTTAAATAGATTTATATTTGTAATATGCACTTCCTTAATTCCTTATATTTTATCTTCTAAGCTTGGCTACATCGGATATCCGTACATTGTGGACATGCCTCCAAGTTTTACAAACCTGGATTGATAATGAATACTTGTGTTAATTTGTGTTAATAAATTAGCTCAACATATATAATGTATAAATTTATTGACTGCATGGACAACAAATAACATTTCTTTTTTAGTTATTGTATAGTTTAATTCTACCGGAGTTAGATTTTTTCTTATGAAATAAGTGGCATAGTTAAACTGATTTTCTTTTTGTCCTAGGGATGCTCCTATAGCTGTGTCTGATGCATCAGTAGATATGTGGAATGGAAATAACCATTTTAGTCCATAGAGAATGGGGGCTATAAACAATTTATCTTTCAGTTTTTCAAGTGCATTTTGACAATTTGTAGCCCATTGAAACTCAATGTCTTTTGCAAGCAATTTGAACAAGGGTAAAGCTATTTTACTGAAATTTTCAATGAATATTCTATAATAGCCTGTATATCCCAAGAAAATTTTTACTTATTTCTGCATTTTTGGTGGCATTCAGTTTACAATGACTTGTATCTTTGCTAGATTTACCTTAATTCCAGAAGAGGAAATGTGGTGTCCCAACACTATCCCTTCAGTTAAGATCATGAAACTTTTTTCATTCCTAAGGGATAAGTTTGTCTCTATGCATCTTTTTAGAACTTTTTCAAGGTTGTTTAAACAATCATCAAATGTACTTCCGTAAACAATGAAATCATCCATGTAGACTTCAAAAGATTCATGTATAAGATCCGTGAAAATAGCTAAGACTGCTCTTTGAAATGTTGCAAGTGAATTACATAATCCAAAAGGTAAAACATTATAATCATATGTTCCCCATGGACAAGTAAATGTAGTTTTATCCTGATCCTCTAATGTTATCTTGATCTAATTGTATCCAGTAAATCCATCAAGAAAGGAAAATAACTTTTTCCCTGCTAATGAGTCTAGTACTTGATTAATGAATGGTAGTGGGAAATGATTTTTCAATGTTGCTTTGTTTAGTTCCCTATAGTCTACACATATTATCCATTTTCCATTTTTCTTTGGCACCACAACTAAGGGAGAAACCCATTGACTATCAGAGATAGGGTAGATAAAGCCTACTTGTAATAGTTTCCGCAACTCCTCTTTTACTATCTCCTTCGTCATTGGATTCATTCTTCTTTGTGGTTGTCTTACTGGTTTGATTGTTTCATTTATGTAAATGTGATGGATACTGTTTTTGGATGGATTTCTTGCATGTCTGTACAGTCCCAGGCAAAAGATTTTGAATATTTGTGTAACAATGCAATTACATGTTCTTTGATTGTACTTTATTATCAATATTTAAATTCTTTCCAGTATTGATTTCAATGATTTTTATTTGAGAATTGGTAATTGAGTCGACATGAAAAATGCTTTCATATGAATTTTGCAACGATTGAATAGTACAATTTTTTTGAAAACATTGATTTAGAAGATGATTTGCATCTTCGTATTGTGTTATTCATAGCTGCTTAGAAATATCAGGTTCTGAGATAAAGAGGTCTATTAAATCTTCATTTTCTTCTTCTTCTCTAAAATCAAAGGCTTGATTAATGCTTAAAATGGGTAGAGTTTATTCCTGTTGGTCATCAGGCCATGATAGTAAAGAAGGATATTGAGCAAGAGGATAGAGTGTAATATGTTTCCTTTCCCCTCCATGTGCTATGATCATGGTTCCTGACCTGCGTTCAATGAAGGCATCTACTATGGCTAACCATGGTTTGCCAAGAATTAAAGGATAGCCTCCTAGATTAGTTTTTGGTTTAAATATTAGAAAGTCTATAGGGTATTCCCATGAATCCAAAGAAACAATGATGCCTTCAAGTATTCTTTTCGGTACAACTTTAGATCTATCTGCTAGTTCTAGAATTGTAGTAGTAGGTCAGATATTTGGAAGTTTTAAATACTTCATAGTTTATATTGTCATGACATTTATAGTATCTCCTAGATCAATTAAAGTTTTAGGAACTGAAAAATTATTGATTGAAATGGTAACCATAGGTATCCTCAGATCAATATATTTTTCAATTGTTGTTTTTGCAGACATGAGACTAGCCATTTTTCCAATGACCTAGATTTTGGGTGGGTCTCTTTTCTTTCCAATTTTCTTAAAAAATAATTCATGTATTATTTTTCTATAGATTGGAATATTTTTGGTAGCTTGCAACAAAGGAATTTTGACATAAGAATTCTTTAATTCATCTATGATATCAAATTTAGGAAGATAAATTGAAGTTTTCTTATCCACTAACCTTTCTAGGAAAGGTGGTGTTTGAGACAATAGTTTTTCTTTTCTGAATTTGATTCCTTGCATTAGACTTTTTAGATTTTTCTCCTTCTTCAATTTTTTCTTCTATGATTGGTGGAGAATATTTTTGTAGAACTTTTCCATATCTCAAGTGGATGCCTTGAATAGGAAGAATAGAATATGTAGGAAATAATGTTGCTTCTTCCACATTATAGGCTGGCCTTTCCACTCTATTACTTGGATTTTCTATTGGTTGAGCTGGTAATTGAGTTGGTCTAGGTGGTGGTTGGTTAGAAGGCAGTTGAAGTTGCTGAGGTTGAGTTAGTGCAGGCATTGATTGTTGTGTGAATGGATTTGATTGAGGGGATTGCTGGAATTGTTGATATGGAAATGATTATTGAGGATATGCCTATTGATATTGTTGTGGATATGGTTGTTGACGGTAAAATTGTTGGGGAGGTTTGGCTCCATAAGAGTATCCTTTCCAACTTTTTGAAGGTTGGTTCTGGTTTTGCTAAGGAGGCCAAACCTGCCATGGCGTAGGAGTATTCCATGAATTTTGATACTAAAAATTCTGAGGAATTTGTTGAGGAAACTGTTGAGATGTACCTGCAAAAGTGGTTGCTGTTAAGGGGAAATTTAGTGTTCCTTCAAATGCCTAACCCTTTAGACCTAGTAGCTAGTCTAGAAACAACAAACAAAGTAATTTGTTGCTTTTCCTATAGTTAACAAATAAGAGAAAGAAGAACAAAGGTACCGACCTGTAACTTTCACTCGATCCCTCTCTCCTTATGAAGCAACAATTCAACATCATTACAATACTCTTGCTAATCTCATTCAAACAACATTTGCTTAGCTCAAGAAGTTCCAACCTCTCCAAGCCTTTTAATTCTTGCTCCATTTATAGTTGAATGGAGGAGGTTGAGCCATTAATGGCCCTCATGAATGCTTTGCCAAAATTGGGAAGTGGTTCCATGGAGGAAGGGATAATGGATTAAGGTTCATTCATCTCCTTCCTCATCCAAAAGCGAGCTCAATTGATCCGAATTGGATCCTAAAGAACTCTCTAAGTTTTCCCGGTTCACTGTTCAACCAACTTGGGTCATTCGGGCGGATGCCCTGCCGCGCCCTCGAACGACTCCTCAAACAACCATTCGAATGGACACCTTATCGTGCCCTTGAACAACCTCGAATGATCCTGCTCGAACGCCATCGAACAATCCTGCACGAATGCCCTCGCTTGATGACTTCGCATGACTTTTCTGAACGACGCCCTCACCTGACGCCCTCGCATGATTTTCCTGAATGACGCCCTCATCCAAATGACTTTCCACGACTTTTCCTCAGCTCGAGTGCTTTGGCCCTACACGTTGTCTTCCTGCACCTTCGCCCTGTTTCAGTTTACCAGCTCACACTTCTTCGCCTTTCCACCCTTGGACGCTTAGAAAGCTTAGTTGATTGATTGATGCCTTAGCTACATGCCAAGTTCTACATATATGGCTCGCCTAACAATAAACCAACGCGTCCATCCATTTGGCCGACCATACGTTTCACCGTTTTAACTTTCGAATGGGTTGACCCGCCCACCAACTGACCCAACCATGTGTCCATCGTTCGGTCCACCCGCTCGTCGGCTCGCCCGAGACCGCCCATGGGGTATATACACCAAACACTTTGCACTTGGTCGTATTTCACTTGTTTCCTTTGCGTTTCTCCCACCACACTGCTATCCCGTTCGACTCGCCCACACCCTCCTCACCGCGCACCCTCACTCGAATGTACCTGCAGCTCGTGGGCCTTACAATTAGTGCTAAGACACTTAATCTTCTCGTTGCTTTAATTTCCTGAGAAAGATTTGAATTCTTGGAACTTCGAAACACCTCTTCCTTAGATATAATTATGTATACCAAAAAACATAGGAAAAACCATTGATGAATGTGAGGAAGTATTTAGCTCCCCCCAATAGAAGATTGATTTGTAAATTACCATGGATATTCCACTAAAACATTTATATTATTTATTGGAACAACGAGGTTGCTAAGGTTTGTGCAACCTGCTATAATGGGGGCACACGGAGGGAGGATTCCCACCTATGTTACGAGAAACGAGAAACAAAATGGGAAACGACAGCAGGACCAAAAACCAAGTTTGGAGGTTTCACATTCAAGAAACGAGGAGAGAGAAAAATTATGGAAAATAGAAAACATAAAACAAAACATTCATTGTTTACATAGTTGAAAGTGTAATAATCACATTTAACCATAATAGATTAGGTACCCTATCTTATTAGTTAAGATTGGTAAAATTTTAATAGAATTCTAAGAGTGTTATGTGTGAGCCTAATTAGAAAGATCGTTCAGTGTTTGAAACCAAAAATATAAGTGCATAGGTGTTTATTCCAATTAAAACAATTTTTACTATTGCTGAATTGAGGCTTCTGTGATCCATATCAGTTTTATGAGAAAATTTTCGGCGTAAATCACATGAAATTTCATTTGTCGACGCGTTTCGAACCAACAAGTGCGGTTCATCGTCAAGACAAGTTGAAGAAACAGATCTAGCTTTGCCTATTAAATAGTTTGAGCAAGACATCCAACAGCTATATTTCTTGACCAAGCAACGGCTATAAAGACTAATGGCTAAATTTGACCAGGAAACGATTAGTTGAACAACATTAAGGGCAAGACCTTTATTTTTATAATTCCAATGAATATTAAGTTAAATAAATTTTAAAAATAAATAAATTAATCGTTAGTTAAAAAATTATTAAATATATAAAGTAATAGTGTAATTGATTATTAATGGATGTTAAAATATAGTTAGTTATATATTATATATTAAAAAGTCAAAGGACATATTTTATTAACTTTAAAATAAATTAATATTAAATAAATTATATTTTATATTAATAATTATAACTATAACTTAAATATTTAGTTAATAAGTTAGTTATTTTTTTTTTCCTATAAGAAAAAAACGTAATTTCTATTAATGGAAAAATTACATTCTGCAGATGCACTTTGCATTCAAATATGTGGGCAGTGACCTTTCTGGAGATGCCTCATATTTCACTGAGACTCTGAAATTGGAGGAGACAAAAATGATTGACAACTTATAATCCAGCTCTACGCAGAGAGCCCAGCTATATTGCTTCAGCTACTTAGGCTACTTATAAATTCGTAATAATAAAAAATTATGAAAACCACTGCAAGATAATGGGACTATAAGCCCAATCCTAAGGAAGTTAATAAGTTAGTTCTCGAATGAACTAACTTGTAATAAAGTGGAGCAAGTACCACTTACAAGACTCTATCTTACATGTGAATAAGTTGGGAATCTTCTTCTTCCTGCCTTGTTAATATTCATCTCACTTCATTGTTTTGATGGAATCAAATATGATATAATGCAAACAACATGAAACTGAATAAAATAGAATTACAGTGAAATGATGCTTGACTCCATACATCATGGAATGGGTTGTACACTTAACGACCACTAGATTTCCTTCTCTTTTCGTTCCATCGACATCAATATCAATATCTACATCATATATGTCAATTCGTGGTGACACTATAAGAGAAGGCAAATGATAAAAAAAAATTATGGTAATTGCTTTGGAGTTTTTAAATGTGGGTTGGGTAACACTTCCTTATTTTGCTTTGGTATTATAGCTTATAAGTCTTTCCTTTTATTTTATGTAGTGCCATGTTATAGGGCTTCTCATGTTGTTTCTTTTTGGTATGGCATTGCAAATGGGAGATGAAGAGGGTATTATAGTTTACAAGTCTTTTTTTTTTATTTTATGTGTGCCATGTTATAGGGCTGCCCATGTTGTTTCCTTTTGGCATGATAGTGCAAATGGGAGATGAAGAGGGTAGCGATTGATGAGGTAGAAGGTTTAAAAAACAATTTAAAGGAAATTTGTTTTTGATTCTAATAGAAATTGAATTTATATTTATTTTTATATATGTATTTAAATTGATTTTAATGAAAAAATAATAAAGAGTGTTGGTTAGTATATTAATTATTATATTTTTATTTTTTAATATAATATATTATTATAATAATAATTAATTAATATTATTTTTTACTTTATTTTTATATCGAATAATTTTTTTGGGTATTTAAGATTTTTTATTTATTATGATTTTTATATTTGAATAATTAGTACATTAGTTTATGGATATCTTTCAATAAATGTTATTATACAAAAAACAATTAACTAAAGAAATGATTAACATTTGATTATGTTGAATTATCAATGTTAATTGAACAATTTTCAATTAACTTTGTTGTTACCATCACTTGTTTTATAATTAATGGAACAACAAGAAATATTTATATAAAATCATGGCTTATTAAACATCTAGGAAACAAAGTAAAGAGTGGAGTCAATAAAAGATATTTTAAGAGATGACATGCAACATGGCTTCAAAATAATGACTATTAACTATGAAAAAGTAGCTGTTATATTATAGTTTATATATTTATGCAATCATGTATGTTCTACTATATCAATGTAGATATACTTTATATCATTGTAGATATACTTGTTATACTTTATTTATATGTTTGTAGATGGAAAATTAAGAGGAAAAACACCACAAAGAAGGAGATCAAAGAAACATTAAATTAAATGACTAAAGTACAATATCACCTACAAGCAATGAAGAAATGAGACATGTGCTTAGCTTGAGCAACAACAACAATTCAACTAATGAATGCCAATTAATACAATTGAATGTTACTATGGGTTGTATGTTTTGGAATATTGTAGTAATAATAACATATTTAATATAATTTATCCAATATTTTCCTCCATTATATATAATAATTTATTTAATATTATTTTCCACTTCCACACCACCTTCATATCATGGAGGGTAATCTCTTATAATTTATATCCTAAATTTAAAATCAAGAAAATGAATATAGTAACTAACTTTGTTTCTTAATTTATTCAATATTACCTTAATGTTTATGTGTCATTTAATTATGTAAAAGAGATAATTTGAAAAGCTTTATCCTCCACGATATATAATATTTTATTTAATATTTCCTAGGTGAGGCATCCCTACTATGCCCATGTGAGTGCCCCGTGTGAGTAAGAACGTTGGTCCTAGAGGTTAAGGGTTCAAGTCCTCTATGAGTGAATAATGTAAACATATGTAATATAGTATCAACCTACAAAAAAATATATTAATTTATTTAATATTACTCCCCACTTGTGCACCATCTTCATATATGGAGGATAATCTTGTTATAATTTATCCTAAATTTAAAATTAAAAAAAAATTATATACCAACTAATTCCGTTTCTTAATTTATTCAATATTACCTTAATGCTTATAACGTGCAAAACAATTATGTGTCTTTTAATTTATGTAAAAAGGATAAATTTGTAATACTCATAATAATTTATTTAATTAAGTGGATTATTTAAAAATCACTAGAAATTAGTCACTTATGACTATCTCTCATGGAAATGGTCATAGATGAATGACTTACTTGGAGATGGTCATAGATGAATGACCTACTTATATAATGCACTGCCAAAGCCCCTCAATACTTAAATTTATTTAATATTATCTTCTACTTCCACACCACCTTCATATATCATGGAGGATAATCTTGTATAAATTATATCCTAAATTTAAAATTAAAAGACTTTATATACCAACCAACTCCGTTTTTTAATTAATTCAATACTACCTTAATGTGAAAAAAAGAAAGAAAAAAATTATTTTAACGTCCATTAGGCTAAAAATAACTTATGGGTATAACCCATAAACAATAATGTGTCATTTAATTTATGTAAAAAATATAATTTACTTAAATTTATTTAATATTATCTTCTACTTCCACACCACCTTCGTATATCATGGAGGATAATCTTGTATAAATTATATCCTAAATTTAAAATTAAAAGACTTTATATACCAACCAACTCCGTTTTTTAATTAATTCAATACTACCTTAATGTGAAAAAAAGAAAGAAAAAAATTATTTTAACGTCCATTAGGCTAAAAATAACTTATGGGTATAACCCATAAACAATAATGTGTCATTTATTCCACACCACCTTCATATATCATGGAGGATAATCTTGTATAAATTATATCCTAAATTTAAAATTAAAAGACTTTATATACCAACCAACTCCGTTTTTTAATTAATTCAATACTACCTTAATGTGAAAAAAAGAAAGAAAGAAATTATTTTAACGTCCATTAGGCTAAAAATAACTTATGGGTATAACCCATAAACAATAATGTGTCATTTAATTTATGTAAAAAATATAATTGTAATGCTTTATCGATATATAATAATTTATTTAATATTATCTTCCACTTCCACACTACCTTCATATCTTTTTTTTTTGTAAGCTGGGGCGGGACTCTCCGATTTACATGTCCATTAAGTACCCCTCAATGGGGGAAGGGTAGCCCAAGATTTGAACCCAAGACTTCCGGTTCGTTGAGACTTCATTTCCACGGCCTTTGCCACTTGAGCTACCCCATGTGGACCACACTACCTTCATATCATAAAAAGCAATGTTGTATAAATTATATCTTAAATTTAAAAATAAAAAAATTATATAGTAACTAACTCCGTTTTTTAATTTATTCAATATTACTTAATGCATATAACTCACGAAACAATTATGAATCATTTAATTTATATAAAAAAGATAACTTGTAATACTAGCATAGAACACATTTTGAAAAAGAATTTTTTTTGAAAACCAAAAAATATCAGATTATTAGATCTAAAACCACTTATACACTTTTAAATTTTTAAATAAAAATTTTAAATTAACCCAACCTTTTCTTCCTTAAAACAAGAAAATAAATAATATTAAATAAATAATTAATTTTTTATTTTTTATTTTAAATTAACTAAAACCTTTTCCTCCTTAAAAAAAGATAATTAATATTAAAAATAATTATTATAATGATATACTAAATTAAAAATTCAAACACTTGATATATCAATTATTAACTTCTCATTAAAATCAATTTAAAACAATATTAAAATAAGCATATTCCATTTTTCATTAATAAATCAAAACGATTTAAAAAAAATACATTTGAATTCTGTCTTAAACCTTCCCTCTCAACATTAATGACTAACCTCTCTATCTTCTCACGGGCACGGTCACCAACGGAGACAACCCCGTAGTATAAGTAGCTGGAGGAATTGCTAGTAAAGTTATGGAAATTTTGGTAGAAAATCTGGCAAAAGATTTTGTAAATCTAAGTTATCATTGTTAAACTTCAAAATTTTAAGTTTCTTAACCATTTTTGATGGTGCTGAATCCATTTTTACTATTAACAACACTAAACAATCTCAAGCTTTTTTAAAATTTTTACCTCCAAATAATTCCTCTTCGTTTAACCACTCGGGAATTTTTTTTTACCGGATTCCGGCAAAAAGGCCTCGTTAGACGACTCCGGAAACAACAGGGGCGGCCATATAACATGGCATGCATAGAATAAAGGAAAGCCTTGTATACTACGCTACCAAAGCAAAACACGGAATTGTTACCCAACCCATATTTAAAAACTCCGAATCAATCGCATCTTTCTTTATCATCTGCCTACTATTTATAGTGCTACCGCGAGTTTACATATGTGATGTTGATGTTGATTTCGATTTTGATGTTGATGGAATGAAAAAGCAGGAAATCCGGCGGTCGTGGAATGTACAGCCCACTTCCTGCAATGTATGAGTCAGGCCTCCAAACCAAGCATCATTTCATTGCTATTCTATTCAGTTTCAAGTTGTTTGCATTGTATTATATTTGATTGCATCAAAACAGTGTAGTGAGATGCATATTAACCTGCCTTGCCCTGCATGCAGAAGAAGATTCCCAATTTGTTCACACGCCAGGCAGGCTCAAGTGGTACCTGCTGCTCCTTCTTACAAGTTAGTTAATTTGGGAATCTTGTATCACCGCACTTCACACTTGTGGGCAGTTGTGATTATTTTGACTGTAGTGGGTGTAGAATTATGACAAGTATCAGCTTATATTGAACCAACCCATTCTTCAAGTTCATAGCTATCAAGAGTTTTGAGAGATTCAGGAGTAGGAGCAGCATAGCCCAACATTCCAATTTGGGTTTTGAATTGTTCGGGTGTGTAAGGAGATGGAGTTCACAGACACTGAGGAGGGAATGCCACCCATGGAGGACAGTATACATGCTTTCGTGTCGACTCTGGTGGACCCTATGCTGAACGAATATCAGCGGCATGCAGAACCATCCGATTCTGCTCACCAGCAAGTTGCTAAGCAGGTATTACCCATCATTATATTCCCCAAGATGGTTAAATTTACTTTATAATTTCAGGAATGGATAATGAACTCTGTGCTAAAACACTCACATGTATCTGAGCCGTTTACTAGTAGAGGCCAACGGGTTTAAAACCCTATAGCCTTGCTCTTTTTTGAGGTGTGGGTTGTGTTAATGTAGCGACATTGCTTCCATGATAACACGGAGGTGTAGTTCTGGTGTAACTGTAGCTTTTTGGATGAACCCAAATACAAGCTCTGGGAATGATACCCCTCACTAGGTCTTTCGAATGTCATATTCTGTGAGGTTTAGGTTTTGACCAGAGGGATGCTTCGAGTAAAAGGTGTGAGAAGTCGTTTTAACTTCTATTCTCCCATTGTCTCAGAGTTATCTTTATTTGGTCAGGTTCTCTGGCTTTTTGATTTCAACACCAAAGTTAGTCGTTTTTTTTGGTCTTTTATATGGTGTTCTTCAAGATTACATCCTTTTTTAGAACACGAGGAGAGAGTAGTCAATGTTGCTTCTCCGATAGAAAGACAGTGGTCCGATTTGCGAAGTCTTTAATTGTTGATTTGGACCTTTACCTTCAGGAGGTTAAAGCTTTTGGTTTTCAATAAACAATTGCCCTCAATTTTATCTAGGAAGGATTTGGTCACTCTAGTTGGTCACTTTGATTTTACCCAGTTTGTATTTCCACTGTTTTGTAAGTTGCCTGTGTAGTTTGTGGGCTGCTTTTAAATGCGTAGATTCTATGCGGGGGACGATAATGCTTTTGCGCTTAATATTTTTTCGACAGGGGAGAATTTAAGGTCTTGGGTGGCTGATAATCTTGAACCTACTTTCTGTATTGTTGTTGGCGATTTTATTGTGGTAGAAGTGTTATGGATAATTTGAAGTTTCTCATTTTTCCTGGAAAGAAGCTGGAAAATGCGCATGATATATATTAAAAAAGAGGTTGCATGTTATCGATCCACTAGCTTCACTTTCGCGAAACTCTTCTAATAGGCATTTGGTCTCCTTGGCACAAGTAACAGAATGACAAACATATAACTTGTTCAAGCATTAAGAAGTTTCACTTTCACATTAACATATTAATATAAATAATGTATTTCCTGAGAATTCCGATGAAGATTATCCCGTTAAAGTTGAACTTTTGCCCTAATCCTTGTTGAATCATCAAATATCTCTTTTACATTTTTTTCTTCTAAAATAGAGTTCAATTTTTGATAAATTTTCTTTTATTTATTAATCGAATGTTACCCTGCTTAGCCGTTAATTTTGTAGTGATGGTATTCATTCAACTTGGAAAGTGCTTTCCTCTAATTCTAGTTTTTTATCTGCACAAGCCCATTAGTCTCAAGCTTTTTGACTTGGTTAGGATTTTAATTAGAATTGGTGGGCAAATGAAGGTTTTTCCTTTGGAAAAAATCTTATATTCCCAAAAATATTATACATATAACCGGTCCACTGTACAGATGACAAAAATAACCTTACAGCCTCAGATTCTGTCCTTTTAAACTCCATTACTTACCAGACAGTCATTAAGTATATCTACTCTGTACCCCATGTTTCATTCTGACAAGAGAGGCATACCTCCTGATCACAACATTCCAGAAAACCAAAAAACAATATCCTTTCTTAGTGTTTGACCAACAATATCAGAAAACAAAATCACTGCATGTCTGTCACCCT
Source organism: Pinus taeda (assembly GCA_000404065.3). Taxonomy (NCBI): domain Eukaryota; kingdom Viridiplantae; phylum Streptophyta; class Pinopsida; order Pinales; family Pinaceae; genus Pinus; species Pinus taeda. Next base: position 74,338 of record APFE031518460.1, on the reverse strand, counting down.
GATAATTTAAAAGGAATTTTAAGATAGAGAGTCGAGACTCCACACTCTCGGTCTCATGTCCATTATAGAACTTATAAACAGAAAAAGCGCTGTCATGAAATTCCGAAGCTTCTTTTGTTAGTTTGTCTGCCTGCTGGTTTAACTCCCATAGAATGCGAGAGAAGGAAGACCAAACCAGGTCTTGAATGATAATGCATATTTGGGACAGCAGCGAGTGGAGATGGGCAGTGTTCACCTTGGCTTTACCTGTTGCTCAATCAATAACTACCTTGGAGTCCCTTAGAACCTGAAGACGGTTGAATCAGCATGATAATGCAAAATGAAGCAACGTAAAAAGTGCAAAGAAATATATCTGCCTTTGAATTAGACCCATATCTAAGAAGATATCTGATGTGATAATAATGATTTTGATTTACAAACAGAACAGTTCAGATCCCACATTTTGCAGAGTGATGCTGGCTGGTCCCATCGAAAAAGCCCTAGGCAGTATCATAGTCTAGAGCAGGCATAACAGAGTATGTGGGTCATCTTATTAATGGCAACTGATTTTTTTTGGATCCCTCTCATCGAGAGGTGTAGTATCGATCTAAAGATCATCCAATTCCGATAAGTATTCATAGAGATATGAATTTATTTGTGTTATGGGACAATTTGTCAAGGTCGGCCAGCAACCAAATAAACCCCACATGTGCTCAATGTTTTAGTATAAATAGAGGTGCCTTGAAAGTCATTTGGACACACTTACTTGGGATCTCTTCCTCTCTACTCGTCTTTGGGCTTTAGTAGGAGGAGAGATCCTAAGGGATAACACTGCCCTAATGGAGAAATGTTCTACACTATCTAGAGGGAGTGCCCTAGGCTCTACGCTGCCCTAATGAAGAAGCCCTAATCAGCCTTAACGCAGTCATGGAGGAGACTACTATAGTGCAGCAAGGAGAAGTTCTAAACTGCCCTCAACACTGGTCTAGAAGAGACCTAAGCTGTTGTCCTAAAGAAGAGACACGCATCAAGGAGAAGTTCTAAACTGCCCTCAATGCTGGTCTAGAAGAGACCTAAGTTGCTGTCCTAAAGAAGAGAACTAGCCGTAGCCGCAGTCATGATAAAAGCCCTAGCTGCAGGTGGAAAGGAGACTCAGCCACAGATGGAGGAGAGCTCTAGCAATAGTTAAGGTAGAGGTTTGGCCACAGTTAAAGAAGGCCTAAATTCACAGTTAAAGGAGGCCTATAAAGAAGGCCTAAATTCACAATTAAAGGAGGCCTAAATCCGCAGTTAGAGGAGGCCTAGGTCCACAATAAAGAGAGGCCAGTTTCATAGCAATTGAGGAGACCTAGCCACGTAAGAAGGACCCTATGTGTGTTGTAGGTGACAACATGGAAATCTATGTGTGTTGTAGGTGACATGGAAATCTATGTGTGTTGTAGGTGTTATAGTGGGACAACAGTATAGTTGTACATGATGCAATACATGGACAACAAGTACATGAAACAATACATGGTGCAACATGGTGAGGTGCAGCATGATGACGAGATGCAACACAATGATAGGTGAAGGAGTCACCTTGGAGAATCAATTGAAGTAGCATGTCTTCAACTAATCTCATGTAGAGATGATCTATTCTCTTATCTAGAAAGTCTAAGTGTTGACTTCGGTTGTAAATGTACTATCTCTCTCTCTTTGTGTTGAACTATTGAAAAACATATAAGAAGAATTGAGTTTCCCCACATTGGGGTTTGTCCCTAGCTAGCACCACATCTTGTGTCCTCTTGTCTTGGCTTGTCTTTTGCGATTTATGTTTATGTTCTATCTGCAGTTTACTTTAACGCTGATGTGATTGCTAATCTAGAAAAGATATTGAGCTAACTGTGAAAATTGAAATAAATTGCTCTAAGCATAGAACATACCTAAAATTAATAGATTTGTCCGTTCTCTCTTTATACCATTGTCCCAGGGTAACAATTTGTTGCTGAGGGTGAGCCAGAGGACTATTTTAGAGTTTTGTCGGCTCATGTAGCTTCTAGATGCGATCCCACTACCACATTTGATGACCTTGCATATCCTCCTCTGCGAGTGCCTTGTAGCCCAATTTGGCCATATAGATTCCCGATTCAGAATTTGACTAGACTAGATTGTCTTGGTCCTCTTCATTCAACTTAATATGGTTAGAACATAGTTTGCAAACATAATTGTGCCACTCTGTGCTAGAGCACCTCCCAAATGCAACTCCTCTTCTGATTTCCAGCTATCCCTACCAGTTTTGATTACACCTTGAGTTTGGTCATCTCACAACAAGAAAACACCTTGTTCATGTAGTTGGTCTGCTAAATCAAAGGAAAGTTTGAACTGATTATTTGAGCCTGCCCAAGGATCCTCCATCATCCTTAATTTCTTCTCATCACCTATATTCTGTATCGTCTATCTTCTTACCACAGGAAATGCCTCCACCATGGTTCTCCAAATGACTGAGCCATTCTTGGCTGATTTATGTGGGCATTGAAATCATTCTTCAATGGATAAGGCTTCCATGTATCTGGTCTTCATTACATGCTCCCACAGAGCATGATTTCGAGTAAACCTCCAAAAGCTTTTGCCTGTGAGAGCTAGATTGAATCAAATGGATTTTTTGATGCCCCATCCTCCCATGCACTTAGGCTGAGCCAACACTGACCATTTAACTTGAGGGACTCGTCCTTGATCGCGTCCTCTTGACCATAAGAATTGAAGACACTTTTTTTGAATCATTGTGAGACTTATGTTTTGGAACCTTGATAATGGATGTCCAATAAATGAGGATCCTTTGCGGGATTGACTTGAGAAGGACAAATTTTCCTCCTTTATAAAGCCATTTGTTAACCCATAACGAGATATGGGCCTCCACTTCCTTATATAGCCACAAGCAGTCCTCGAATCTACAAGAATTATGGCTTGAGATTAGATCACAAATACTTAAACCCTTCCTCGATTATGCTTAGGGGAGTTGCCTCCAGGATAGTGACAGGTCCTACTGAGAGAAAAAGAAATGTACGCACGATTTGGTCCAATTTATGTCCATCCTCATTGCCTTATAGAACAAGTCCAATATTTACTATACTTTTGATACTTTGAAATTCTTGAGCTGATCTTGCACCAAAGAGCAAGATGTCATCAACAAAAAGCAAATGAGAAACAAATTTTGAGGGGGAGATTTTTAATCCTTTTAGTTCACCTCTATTTATGTTATTGATCATAAGCTTGTTTAGCCCTTCAGCTATAGGTAGGAAAAAGAAGGGGGAAAGAGGGCATCTTTGCCAAAGCCATTGAGATTCACCAAAGAATCTAGATAGGGACCTATTTATAAGGACAACAAAGTTAGATGATTGGACACACCCTAATATCCAGTTGATAGATGCTAGACTTATGCCCCTTTGGATCAGAACAAGTTTGAGGAAGGTCTAGATGACCTTATCATATGCTTTGGAAAGGTTTAGCTCAAGAATCACAAAAGGAATTTTAAGCGCTTTGATTGAGTGTAGAGCCTTTTGGGCAATAACAACAACATCATGGATATGATGTCTAAATAAAATTTAAAAGCCAAATTGTTCCTTTGAGATAATATCGTTTAGAATAGGCTTCAATCTATTTGCTATGGTTTTGTAAATCACTTTATAAGCCACGCTGTAGCAAGAAAGAGGCTTGAAGTTGTCAAAGGAAATTGGGTCTTGTTTCTTTGGGATAAGGGATAGAAACATCGAATTCATATCTCCTAGGATTATCCCACTCTTCTTGGATTTTAGAACAACTTTAAGGAGGTCATTTTTTAGAAGCTCATAGAAATTGAGAAGAAATTCTATCGTGAAACCATTAGGATTATGGCTTTTGCCTCTCTTCATGGCAGAGAGAGTAGAATGTGGTACATTCTTCAAAACATTAACATCTTCATTTCGTAACTAATCACCCTAGGAAGCGACCTAAGCATTGCAAAAATTTCTTTGACAAGGCACCTGATTAACTCTAAGAATAGGGAGATGAAATGAGCTTTGTTGGCCTCTTCTCCTTAATTGTTTTAGTTGATGCTCCATCTTTGTTAGATATCTCCCAAATTGCGTTTTGAATTTTTTGAAAGGAGGCATAATTGTGGTAAAATTGTGTTATTATCCCCCTCGGCTAACCACACAACTATGCTCTTCAACCTGCACGTAGCCTCCTCTTTGTCTAAGAGATCCTCCTCATACTCGTGAAAAGTTTCAATGCCCCCTCTTCCACCTCCGATATAAGACTTGTCTTGTTTGAAGCATAAAGAGAGGAGATTTTAATCTCGGTCTCTCTAAGGAGAGCTTGGGTTTTTTGATTGAAAGAAACTACCCGCTTCTTCGTAGCCTCCTTGACCCTTTGGAGTCTTCATGAAACCAACACATAAACAAACTTCTTTTGTTGGTTGAGAGATGGACCCAAACTGAAGCAATGAGGTCACTATAATTTAGCTAAATATGGTTAAAATTTAAAGGTGAAGGAGGTTTCTTTTACTTGGGATCCAATTTAAGCAGGATTGGCAAGTGGTTTGAAAACCCTTATGAAGCCACTTGTGCATTCAAGTTCCATGGGCAATTAAGTAATGCCTTTGATACCAAGAATTTGTTCAGTTGTTTTTCAATACTTGCTCGCCTCTTCCATTTCTCCAAGTAGGGGTAAGCTTAGATGGCTTTGCTGATTTTTGGCTAGTCGTGGGAGGTATTCCTTAGCTATATGAGTTAAAATCAAAAGAAAGAAAATTAAATTTGATTTAAGAAATAAAATTAAATTCAATTTAGAAAAAGAGGTGCATCTTTGAGGCAACCTGATATCACAATAAAAGACACTTGAACTTCTCATTTAATCATACACTCATTATACACTTATCACACACATATTTCTCTCTCTCACACTTAGAATAATCTGAGGAAGAGGTCGAAGCTTCTAAAAAGTTGATTTTTTTTGAGTGTAATTACTTAATGATGTTCAAACTTCATATATCATTGGAAATAATTACTAAACGCAGAAAATTGTGCTTGCCTAATTAGCACTGAAAATCAACATGGTTTCAGAGCTATAAGATCTTGCAAGAAATAATGTGTTAAATTTTTGGGTTGTCACAATCTTTATGTAAAAGCATATTTACTTTTTACTCTTGTGTAAATTTATGCGAAGAATTCCATAAATTATGGTGGTAGTAATTCTTGGTAAATTTGTTTAATTACCATAATATAAAGAATGTACGACATATTACTTTTTACTTCTCCCAAATTTATGCAAAGAATTGCATAAATTATGGAGGAACAATTTAAGAAAGTCAAAGACAATGTGGGTGGATTATAACTTAATTCCGATGGAGTAAAATACAAATTTTACTAGGAGGATATATTTAATTTTAACCTCATAGTCCCAATGAGTAAATGGTTAAAGAATATGTTTGGGGTGAATAACAACAAAGATCCGCTAGTGATCATATGAAATTAACCTAGGAGATTTAATTCTCACAGGATTGAGCAATCATCTAAGATTTGCTAAGAATTCTGGACCATGCTAATGCCACTTGAAGTTGGATCAATTGGTTGAGATGAAGTATTCTTGATTAATTGATATCATAGAATAGTGCCGAACTAAGCTCTAGAAAGCAGAGTAGCAGAACTAAGATAAGGGCTCATGTTTAGGCCTTTTTGGGTAGTTTTAGGACAAAGTTGAAAGATACTCCAGAGCTAGGAGTTGAGGAGAAAGGTTTCTAGTGATGTGATTCACAGGGTGTTGATGAAAGTTGGATGTCTTAGGGATTGTAAACTCCAGATGACTAGAAATCTTTGATAAGAAAGCCCTAGGGTTTTTGGATAAAACTGTAGAGCTAGACCTACATTGATGTTTCTGCTGAAAGATGGAACCCTAGCTCATGCCTGAAAGGAAAGGAAAGCAACATGCTGATGATGAGGACAAGGATGAGCATTTCTAGCTTGATGAGATTGCAATGCTTCCTGCAAGAAGGCAAGGATCAAAAGGGACTCAAGGAGTTGACAATTCCCTACAATCCTTAGATTAAAAGGACCACCTAATGAGGGTGGCATCGAGAAGAATGAAGCAAAGTTTATGACAAGAAGATTCTCCCAGGGTGGAGCACAAACTCAGTTAGAGAGATTTGTGTTCAAGAGGGAGAAATGGAACAAGACATCTGGAACCATGCAAGACGACTAGAAGAGATTCTATTTTAGAGGGAGCAAATGGTTAGGTAGAGTGGAATGATGTGACCTCCTGAAGATCCAAAGGGTCTCTCATTATGATGAGCAGAAGGCTCCCAAGGATGTGGATTCAAGTCCTTTTGTACCTGTGGAACATCCTTTAGATCATCAGGAAGAGCTAGAAGGGCCCATTGAGCCAGTGGACCCAATTAGGGTCGTTGTTCTAGAATCCAAGGAGAGGCTGGCATGGCTTCAAGTACATTGAAGGATGCAGAGGGACATGCAACTCTTCATTGCACCTTCAGGGAAATCAAACATCCTAAGAAGTACTCAGGATATGCAACATTGATGAGTCACATCATTGATTTTGAGCCATTAAACTATAAGGAGGCAACATGCCAACAAGTTTGGAAGGATGCCATGATGGAGGAATATCTATCCATCATGAAGAATAATGTGAGGGAAATTGTGCTGAGACTTGAGGGGAAGTCAATGGTGACTTCCAAGTTGATCTACAAGATCTAGCATGTAGCAAATGGTAGCATAGAGAAGTACAAAGTGAGTCATGACAAGTAGGTTCTCCCAGAAAGAGGGGGAAGACTATGACAAGACGTTTGCTCCAATTGTCAGGTACAATTCTTTTAGGATTATTATTTCTATTGCTTTGGAAATCACACTCGGTGGATGTGAAGACCACTTTCCTCATTGGAGTAATTAAGGAAGAAGTGTACATAGGACTATGTCAAGGCTTCGAGGTTCATAAGGAGGAGTCTCACTTTGCACACTGAAGAAGTGTACATAGGACCACCTCAGGGCTTCGAGGTTCATAAGGAGGACTCTCACATTTGCACGTTGAAGAAGAAGACTTTGTATGGACACAACAGGTACCTTGGTTTTTGATAAGCCTATAATCTTGTTGATGATTTATTCTGACATAGAGGAAGCGACATGGTAGGAAGATTTGCTTCTGTGATAGAGGGAGCAATCAGGATTACCATAGGAAGCCTTGCTTTAGTGTTAGAAGAAGATGACCTCAAAATTTGAGATAAAGGATCTAGATTTGGTGCGTTACTTCCTTGATCAAGGGAAGTATACTATTGAAGTCCTTCAAATGATGAACTGCAAGATTGTCATGCTAGATGCTTAGAGACAAGAGATCTCTAAGAGAAGTATGCCCTTTATGAGTGGACCATGCAAGACAACATATATGCTTCAATGACTAGGAAACAACAATGGTAGAGGGAGCAACCAGGATTGCCACAACAAGATCTATTTTAGTGTCAGAGAGAGCACCTAGTCAAGGTGACCAGAAAGCAGTTGTGGTGATGGTTTTTGTAAAGGAAGCCGTCTGTTTATGGTTGAGCTGAGGCATGCAACAAACCATTTGTTGAGGTACTGACATGGTACACTTGGATATGGATTAAGATATGCCTCAAATGATGAAGTACAACTTTTGTGATATACAAATTACGGTTGAGTAGGGAGTGCTGATGAAAGGAAGAACACATCAAGATGTTGCTTTAGTTTGAGCTTTGCAGATAGCAACCATTTGTTGCACTTAACATTGCAGAAACTAAGTATATTGTAGCTAGTTTGGCGAGTTGTGAAGCAATGTGGCTTTGGAAGTTGCTTGTAGAATTGTTTGACCAGGTGCAGGAGACAACTGCGATGACAGGTCAAAGCACATTGAGATCAAGTACCAAGATATGGTATAGAAGGGAGCAGTGTAGCTCCGATACTTTTCTTTAGACAAGCAGATTGCTTACATTCTCATAAAGCCTCTCTCCCAAGATGAAGTTTGTTTACTTTAGGGACAAGCTTGGAGTGATTGAGAATGCTTCCATTGGTTAGAGGGAGTATTGATGTTGTAGCATCAAGGGGTAGTCTTACTCCCTAGGTCAAGGATATTGACAAGTCAAGGGTATAGACCAGGGGCGATGTAATGTGGCTAGGGAGATTGGCCAAGTATCACCAAGGCCTAGAGTGCTCCCTTGGTCAGGGGTTACTTGACCATATCGCGAAGGGTTACTTGGCTAGTGGGTAGAGTGAGTGCCTCAGGCATTAAGCAAGTGCTTTATCATTCAATATCTTGTGACAACACGAGGGAATGGTAAACTGGCCCAAGGTGTCACCATTGGTCAGGGGTACTAACTTGGTTCCAAGCATTGTTTTAAAAAATGGTCGAGTCGACTCCGACTCGGTCGAGTCAGACCGAGCCATTGCCTGGCCGTGTCGGCTCGGTGGCTGAAACAGAATGGCTAGCCGGGGTGTTACCGAGCCAGTCATTGACTCGGTCGACTCGGTAATGACTCGGTCGACTCGGTAACAACTCGGCCGGCTCAACTCTTTGACAAAAATCCTGAAGCACATTTGTCAAAAGTTGTTACGCCTCCTACATATCAATGGTTGGGTTGTTGTTTATTGCATATTTATAGCCCTAAAGTAATGTATCACTGTGAGAAAGTTTTGAAAATTACAAGGTCGAAGTATGGTTATCCTAGTGGCATGAATTAGAAAACTGAAACAATGCATTGAGCCATACAATGTTTTTAAAAGGCAAATGTTCCGACAATGGACTAATAAATACATATTTATCTTTGATTGTTTTGGAGCTTGACTAGACTTAAATCAAGGGTTTTGAGACTTCATTAGGGGCAGCGAATTGGTATTATTGTTGTTGTGGTCTAGTGATTGTCCTTAGGCTGAGGCAAAAAAGAATCCGGACATTGGTGGCTAAGTATGAACTTTGTATTGGATAGTGCACTAGGTGCCATTTTGATATAATGGATATATTCATGAGCCTACTTTGATCATATGTTGTCTTCTCTCTATATTCTAAAGCTTTGTGTTTGGAAACATGGATGAAAATCTTTAAAATTATGTTTTTTATAAAAAAATAAATATTTAATGTATTTTTTACAATCACTGAGTCATTGAAATCAAACTGGCCGAGTCAATACTGAGTCAGAGTCGACCCTCAACCATTTCTGAGTCGGAGTTGGAGTTTTAAAACATTGGTTCCAAGTGTTGACTTGGATAGTTGGTGACCCAAGACTAGTCTTACTTTGGTCAAGGGGAACCTGTCCATAACACCAAAGGTTATTTGGTTAGTGGGTGATTAGATCCATTTGCAAAGGGGATTTTTTTAGTGGGTAACTAGATCCTTTTGCATGATGGTGATGTAGGATGCTTTCCACATGGTTTTGGAATATAACATGAGATGGATGGATTCATCAACATGGTTGAGCTCATTTAACATTTTTTTTCTGGGATGGAGAAACTTTTTAAAAAAGAGATACATTTGAAGAAGTTAAAGTGAATACCTCCTAGATAAGGAGTGTTGATTTTTGGGTAGCTGTGGAAGGTATTCCCTAGCTACATAAATACGATCACAAGTAGACACGTTGGGCTTAGTATTCTTGGGTTGATGGATATCTGATGACCCGAGCAGAAGGACTCACGTGACAAAGGAGTAATAGTGGTGGGAGGACTTGCTTCCATGATAGAGGGAGCAATCAAGCCTTGCTTCAGTGTTAGAGGGAGTTGACCTTTGAGTTCGACATATAGGATCTTGGTTGGATACCTTATTTCTTGGGACTAGAAATGTGACAAAAGCTGGGTGAGATCTTCCTTGGTCAAAGGAAGCATACTATTACAATCCTTAAGATGTGGGATGATCGACAACTAGTCCATAGCTACTTCCGTGGTAACAAATTTTTAGCTTAGTGGACATTTGACAAAGTCAAGATGAATACCTCCCTAGCTAAGAGGGAGTGTTGATTTTTGGGTAGCTGTGGGAGGTATTCCCCAACTACACAAGTTAAAATCAAAAGAAAGAAAATTAAATTAAATTTTAAACTTAATTTACAAAGAGAGGAGCCTCTCTGAGGTAACCTAATATCACTATAAAAAGACACTTGAACCTCTCATTTAATCATACACTCATTACACTTATCACAAACATATTTCTCTGTCTCTCACATGTTGGAAGTAATCTAAGGAAGAGGCTGAAGTTCCTAAGAAGTTGAATTTTCTAGGTGCAATTACTTAATGATGTTTATCTATCTTTGGAAGTAATTACTAGATGTAGAAAGTTATGCTTGTCTAATTGGCACTAAAAAATCAACAGGCTCCAGGTCCACCATATGATGATCTTCTAGGAAGTTTGTAAAAAATGTTCATGAGTTATCTTGACGTGGGTGATCCCTCCCAACATGCCAAGTGATATTGTCCCTTATAAATATCATTGGTGAAACCAAACCTTCCCAAAACAACTTGTTAGCATATAGGCCATACAAATTGCAAATTTTTTAAGGTATTGCAACATACAAAGCTTCGACCTTCAACAAGAATTCTTCAGTCCAGGATGGTAGAAGATAATACCTTGAAATTTTGGACCACATGTCGTGATAAAGCCACTTTAAAGATCTTTAAAATTCAGAGAATGAAAGGGCTAGTCTTTTAACTAATAAGAGAGATATTGCACTGCCTTTATTCCAAGGCACACGTTTTCTTACAAGAGAATGATGCTCGTAGAATAAACCTAGACTATCTCTTAAGGGCTAAGAGCTTGGGGATGCCCACCCACAAATACTAAAGGAGAAGCAAATCATGGTTTACCCATAGAGTAGGATTTCCTTGCTGTAAGGGCTCGTATAATTGTGGATTATGTGCCAACCCTAACCTCCTTTGCTTGTAGTTGGGCTAGGGAAATATGGGATTTTTGTCCAACTTTAGAAGCCAAGGAGGTTTGTAGAGCGAAACCTTTATCTATGACTTTAGGATCCTTGGACTTACTCTTGAAAAGAGAAGGTTCCTAGAGAAATGGGGAGAGCTCATATAATTATTCCCCTGGCAGATATTGATCCTACTCTTCCTTGAGGTACCTCTTGGAGAATGATTTGTAGATTTTTTCTGGATAGATTCAACAACTTATGTGATATGCTAAAACACAAGACAAGAATCTACAATACTCTTCAATGGAAAATAAAATTGATCGATGAAAACAATAAGCAAAAAAGGAAGAATACCAATCGCACATAACACAATATTTCTTTGGGGAAAACAACTGCTCAAAACCCTGACTATCTATATTGTATTAACCAGAAGATTAGAGAAGAAAATTCAATGCTTGTTCAACCCGAACAATTCTTGCACAAGTACAATCTCTCTCTCTGCTTCGTAGGCTAACTTTGGCCAATTGACTAGCCTTCCAAGCCCCTACTTCCTTGCGCAATCTCTAAGGGAATTAGCCTCTATTTGTTAATTTTAGGTATGTTCTAATCTACAACAATTTATTTAAATTTTCACAGTTAGCAGTCACATCAGCATTAACGTAAATTGTAGATAGAACATAAATAGAAATCGCAGAAGACAAGCCAAGGCAAGAGGACATAAGGTGTGGCGCTAGCTACGGACAAACCCCACAATGTGGGGAAACCCTTGATCAATTCTTCTTTTATGTTCTTCAAAGTTCAACAGAGAAAGAGAGAGAGAGAGTACATTTACAACAGAAGTCAACACTTTGACTTATCTAGATCTGAGCATAAATCATCTCTTATAATGATGAGATCAATTGAAGACACTTTGCTTCAACTGATTCTCTAAGGTGACAGCTTCACCTATTGTAGTGCTGCCTTTCATCCATTTGCTGCACCTTACCGTGTAGCACCATCATGCTGCATCATGCATCATCATGCTGCTAATGATCACTATGCTGCCCATACATCATGTAGCTCCTTGCTAATGTGCATCATCATGATTATCGTGCTGCCCTTGCTAATGTGCATCATCATGATTATCATGCTGCCCTTGTCATAAGACACTGAGTTCTATATCTCAGGATTGCTGTGTAACATAGTCCCTTCGTCCAAGATTTTCATCTTCAGATCACTATTGTATTACACTGTCCAATATGCTTAGAAAGACTGTTTCTTTCCATAGACAACCTTGGATTTACCACGCTGTCACCTACAACGTTGTATTACTGCGGCTTCACTTCCATGTTGTTCATGACCTGTGTATTAAGCTACAGGTTAGCATATTACTGCCTCTGTTTAATACATCTGGATAGCGTAATAAGGGTCTCCCTTGATTGTGTTCAAGGCTGTCCCTTTTGATTGTGTGTTAGGGTATCTTAAAGACCGTAGCTAGGTCCTTAGATAATTGTGGCTGTGGTTATGACTACGACTAGGTCTTCAATGAGTAACGTATTATATTTCTTCATGGATAGTGTATTGATGTACGTGGTTACATATACTTTGACTGCTGCTGCTCCTTAATTCGTACATAAAACCCGAGTTTTGTTCCTCAGTCCTTCCAGTATATACTTGTACAAGATTCACATGGAAATCGTAGAGAGGAATGCGAAGTTTTATTTCTTCTATAACTGTGAGAGTAGGTCTCCTTTGACTGCGTGTTAGGTGTCTCCTTTTGACTGCGTTTTAGGTGTCTCTATTGCATCCATGGTAGACCGAATGAAGAGCCTTTTCTTGCTGCATATAGGCTTCACCTCCATAGCTGTGTTTAGATTTAGGGCAAGCGTATCAGACTTTTGGACAGCGTAGATCATCCTTATATGCCTGCGTATTTATTACTGTGTTCTCCATTAGGGCATCATCATATTAGGCCAGTGTAATCCATAGTGTATCTCCTTCTCCAAAAACCCAAGATGTGGAGAGGAGATCACTTGAAGAGAGTTGCCAAACGACTTCAAATCCTCTTCTATATATACTAAAAACGTAGAGGTTGAATAGACACGTCGGTTGCGCTTCTGAGCCTACATAAGATGCTAGCCGACTTAACAATTTGTCCATAACATAAATAAATTCATAACTTCATAAATACTTATCGGAATCGGATGATCTTTAGATCAATCCTACACCTCTCAACAAGAGGGATCCAATAAAAATATCAGCTGCCATAAATAAGCGGACCCACGTGGAGTTTGGCCCTAGTTGCCAATTTTAACACTCCCTCTCAACTAGGGAGAACTCCATCCCTTGATCCATATGACCAACTATACTATCTCTGCCATCAGTGCCCTGCACTGCTCTGATCAGCTCTGTTTAGCTCTGCTTTGCTCAACTCTGCTAGCTCTGTAGGCTCTGTTCTGCTCTACTCAGCTCTGCTGGCTCTGCTCAACTTAGCTCTGCTCAGCTCTGCTGGCTCTGCTCTACTTTGCTGAACTATGAAGAAGAATAATTGATCGAGAATGTTTCATACCATTCTCCATTGACCCGAAGTCAGTGTCAGAGTGTGTACCACTAGTCCCAGACCAGTTTCAACCGACCCAAAGTCAGTGTCATAGTGTGTACCGCTCTCACTAGTCCCAGACCAGCCCTGCATTGACTCGAGGTCAGTCTCAGAGTATGTACCACTGGTCCCAGACTAGTCTCAACCGACCTGAAGTTAGCGTCATAGTAGGTGCAACTCCTACCATTGGTCCCAAACTAGTATCCAGTCTCAGACCCAAACCAGTATTATCAGTCTCAGAGTGTACTACTAGTCCCAAACCAGTATTATCAGTCTCAGAGAGTGTACTACTGGTCCCAGACCAATCTCAACCGACTCGAAGTCAACGTCATAGTATGTAAGACTCTCACTGGTCCTAGACCAGTCTTGCACTGACTCGAGGTCAGTCTCTAAGTATGTACCACTGGTCTCAGACCAGTCTCAAATGACCCAAAGTCAGCGTCATAGTAGGTAAAACTCCTACCACTGGTCCCCGACCAGTATCATTGATTCTAGATCAATGAAGGTCATCCTAGTGTAGGGAGTACGGTAGATACAACGATGTATACATCGATACTACTATGGTCCCTATCTTCATTTCCTTGCTCATTGATCAGATGAGAGGTACTTCCCATGAGTCCTTGACTACATCGGTATGATGCCTCCACAAGAGAACTTAATCAATCCCGTCCTCACAGGAATACTAATCATCCTGCTACAATTTTGTCATGGAGAACACATCATCCAGACCTCACAGGAGAACTAATCATCCTGCTACACAGGAGAGCGAATCATCTTGTCCCACAAGAGAACGAATCATCTTGTCCCACAAGAGAGCGAAGCATCTTGTTCTAGTGCGCACCACTAGGGGAGGGTGAGTCACCCTGTGGTTGTATGTTGTTCCAGTAAGAATCACAAGCCCCCAAAGCTCCCAGAGCTCAATGTTTGCAACATGTAGGACCCTTTTACAAGGGTCTCTCGACGACTCCAAGTCGTACGGGAAAATCATAGATTTGATCTTTTCCCCAGGGCTTTGTCAAAATGTTAGTGACTTGTACATCAGTCTCAATGCGATGGAGCCTCCTTGCTCATCGACTTACGATATCCCAGATAAGGCAGCATCTGATGTTTATCTGCTGGAGCAATCATCGAATACGGGATTCCTTTATAATTGAATCCCACCTTTGGCTGTCACAGAGAATCACAGTGGTATTCATCATGTGTACAAACAACTCACTGAAGAGCTTCCGCAACTACACTACCTCTCAGGTAGCCATGCTAGTAGCAATATACTCTGCCTCAGTGGTGCTCAAAGCCACCGACTTCTGCTTCCTGCTCAACCAAGATATCAAAGCAGATCCCAAGGAGAACCAGCACTGAGAAGTGCTCTAGTGATCCTCCACACTGCCTGCCCACTCAACATTTGAAATATTTCGGTAGTGTATCTCAATCCATGAGAGATTGTGCCCTGGAGATATCTCAGAAGATTCTAGGCACCTCCAGTGAAGCTCAACCAAATATGAGCTTACCATACTAATTGCAAAACACATGTTCGGACGCAGGTTCACCAAGAACATCAACGTGAATGAGTTTATGAAACTCAGAGGCATTTCAAAAATTTGGTCCGACATCACTACCATGTAACTTCTAAAAGTTAAGATCCTCGAGGTAGTCACAGGCTTGCAGTTTATTTTTCCACATTTGGAATCCAATTCCCTCTGTCTTCTACAAATGAGAGGGTCTGCACCTGTCAGACATAGGTGCTGGTATGAGAGGTCTGTTATCCACAACCTTTGGAGGTTTGGATCGATTTCACTCCTAGTGAATCTCAGCTTCATCAGACAGCTGTTGATCCTCTCATACTATGCCCGGGGTGATTTGCTTCAAGCCATAGAGGGCTTTCTACCAGTGTTTTTAAAACCGGTGACAAAAACCGGTTACCGGTCTGACCGGCCGGTTAGCTAGGCCACCGGTCAGAACCGGCCTAAAAACCCGGTTTGGACACCTCAATCGCCTAAAAATTGACCTAACCGGGCCTTAACCGGCCGGTTTAGGACGGAACCGGCCGGTT